>ML821390.1:41168-87764 GCA_009831015.1 Picea engelmannii
CATGTTGAGCCACATATATCCACCATGATAGCACGACAAGAGGAGTTTAACGCAAGCATTAACCTCCTTATGTCAGCCAAAATGAGGAATCTTCATCACATTCAGTATCGTGGACTGAACGAGATCCTCAATCGAAGGCTGGGAGACTATGTGAGACTTCTTCCTAGTCGTCTTCATCAAATACCTATGGGGTGTGATCATCGCGTAGTTCTTTCTGTCACCAAGGTTAAAGTCGTTATTCTTCAGTGTTGGGATCTGTCCTAAATGGGTTCCGACTACACATGTTCCCTTTGGAATGTACGCGGTGATCAATGTGTACTCGAAGTCCCATGGAGTATTGTTGCGGTTAACTGCCCCAGCCAAAGGTGATATATAATCAGGTAAGATCGACGGGATCTGCTTCGCATTAGCCAGATTGGCATGATGCTTATTTCACTTCTCAAATGGGGGGTTGGCACGTTTCGAGCAACGTCCAGTCGAAGGGGAATCCTACAGTCCCCTGGTCGTCGATGCCTGTACTCCCTAAGACATAGCTTTATTAGCCATAAACTTCTTCATAACTTCTTCTACGGATTTCTCTAGCTCAATAAGCTCAACCGACATTCTCGTTGTTAACAAACAAGTTGGTGTAGGTGAATGGATAGCAGAGTAAACAACAGATGGTGAGGTCTAATAGCACAACTCAACACACACAATCACTTCTCTGTTAGCTTAGATAATTACGGGTGGAAAAAAGTGGTCCCAACGCAGCGTCCAACAGGTTAAATAAGCGAGCGTCGTAACATATTCCTCCAATGGATAGGGATGCCTCAATCAATACAAATCCATCTATTATGGCGCGGTATCAACGTCTAACGGTGATATATCCTCCCATAAATGTGTTTCCTATCCATTTTGGAGCGTTGTTCTAACGGTCGGTGAGCCTCCAACGGTCATATAACTTTGTCAGGGTGAAGTCTCGTTCTACATGATTCTGTTGTCTCGCTGAGGTTCAGAGCCTGCAAGTCTGCCTCCTGCGAAGTTCCAATCTGTGAGATCTTCCATCTATTCTCTGTAAATTCCTGTATCTTTTCCAACTTAGCCTTCTTCTTACTAAGCTTCCTTGCCTTCTTTCTTGTGATATGAGTCTCTCTAACTGTTTCTGGATTTCTCTTTCCATTCTTATTCTTATCTGTTCTTAGTGAAGTGAGTTCGCACTGCTGATGTACTCTCAAGGGGTTTGAAGTTAATATCTCTTCTCTTACTATTTACTAGGTGGATATACTTCTATCTTGTATGGATAGGTCCTTCAAACCTTCTTGCGTTCTTTCAACCTCGATAGCTAATTCTCTAGTCTTATGTTTCTTCGACCCAACTTCTAGTTCTTCTATCAGGTGATCCATTTTTCTAGCTATGAAATCCGTTAGTTATTTCTTTTTCTTTTCTGTAGCTTCTTCCTCTGATTTCCTTCTGATCTAATCTTTCTCAATCCAATTATTACCTAGCAAGAGGGGGAAAGGGACATTGTTCTCAACAAGCTTAATGACTTCAAACTCTTCTTCAATCAATGTTCCATGAACGATAATAGGTACATTAGTAACTCTTCCACATAGGGTTATCATCTTTTCTTTAAACAAGCCTATTCTTCCGAATGAAGGTACCACAGTAGGCTTTCCCAAGATTTCCCAAGTGTCTTCTGTCATGATATTCACTTGTGTCTCCTCATCCAAGACACAGTCTATGTCGAAGTCTCCTATTCTTGTATCTATGCATTGTTTTTCTTTCATGATCTCTGGTAAACTGGCATCTTTGTGATCATTCATTGCTTCTTTTAACTGTACTAGAGTAATCTGAACTTTCTCTTATTCTTTCTCTAGATGATTCTTTAATATGCTCTTAATCTTTTGACTTCCTTCATAGTTTTCTTGTCTCATGTTCATCCTTTCAACTTTAGCAATCATCCTTGGGCAATCCTCAAATTCATGACCAACAATTTTACAACAAAGACAAATTGGACCTATACCAGGTCATTCCTTAGCAAGATGTCCCTGTCTTCTACAGTTATAACATAATTTCAATCCCCTCTTTCTCTTGTAAGTTCCCCAACTTCTCATGTACTATGCACTAGGATCACAATGCTAGACCTGCAATCTGCAAAAATTCTTTCTAGGTTCTCCATCCATTCATTAGTCCAAAAATTCTTTATATGCATAGGAATAACATATCTTTCTCTATTTCTATTAGCTTTACTTAGATCAAATTTTTCTTATAACTATGCCCTAGCTTCCAGAATAGGACAAAATCTATCAAACATACCTAGATTCATGCTTTCAAAACAAAAATCTCTAGTTATCTTACTCTATCCAAGCACAAAGCTTTACCTCTTTCAAGATCTTACCTCTTTTCTTTAGATCAAGTTTCTTTCTTATCACAAGGCTTTGCAATTCAAGTAGAATACTGCGCACCACATCAGTATATCTACACACAAAGCTTCTATTTTCTTCAGTTCCCAACAATCACAGTTTCAGGTCCCAGCAATAGAACCATTTGTTGGCACAGGGGCTGACCCAGGGTTCAATCTGCAAAAATTCTTTCTAGGTTCCTGCATACATTCATTAGTCCAAAAATTCTTTATATGCATAGGAATAACATATCTTTCTCTATTTCTATTGTCTTTAATTAAATCGACTTTTTCTTCTAATTGTGCCCTAGCTTCCAGACTAGGACAAAATCTATAAAACATACCTAGATTCATGCTTTCGAAACAAAAATTTCCACTTATCTTACTCTATCCAAGCACAAAGCTTTACCTATTTCAAGATCTTACCTCTTTTCATTAGATCGGGTTTCTTTCTTAGCACAAGGCTTCACAAGTCAAGTAGAATACTGCACACTACATCAACAGATCTATGCACAAAGATTATCTTTTCTTCAGTTCCCAATAATCACAGTTTCAGGTCCTGGCAACGAAACCATTTGTTGGCACAGGGGTAGACCTAGGGTTCAATGCTTCAACAACGCACCAACAAAACCCTAACTATCAACCCTTTTGGAAACACCTGCGATGCAGGCAAAGTCTCACCCGAGGTAGAGGCAGGGGGGGTTACAGGACTCAGGTGTTTGTAACCAAGCTAGGACACGGATCTATGACTATAACACTTTCGCAAAATACTTAGGAACATCATGCATCAACCCACTAGTCTTATTCACATCGCAAATCAAACTTTCACTACAGATTGACGCAGTAACAATGACAACATACACTTCACACTTAGCAACATAAATTAAATCTAACACATTCAACATAAATAAAGCACTAAGCATTCATAGATCTATCTATCATTTAAAACAATCAATGCACTAAGCATATCTAGAGCATAAACATCATAACACAAAGAAAACCATCAACACATGATATACGTGGTTCACCCCAGTGTGGGGCTACGTCCACCAACTACTTCTTCTTCTTTATTAGGATTCAATCTCTTACATTTCTCTCCTCTTGTGCACTAAGCCACAGAGTCAAGCTTCGCACTGGATAGGTGATATGCACACTAAGCACCATATCCACCTTCCCAAAATCATGTCAAGTCATAGAGCCAACTCCTCTAACAAGCATCAAGCCTTACATACATAGTCTGTTGCACAAAGCAACTCATAACTGCTTGCCTCGTGCACTTAGCTACTTACACTTCTTTCTAATCCCTATTCTACATTAAATTCTTTACTTATTTATACTTTTACATTCCTTACAAAAAGGCCTAAACATGGGTAAACCCATGGGTCGACATCCCCTAAACCCTAATACCCAAAACCCTAGTGAACCCCTTGTTGGGTCCACAAAACAAGTGAGATCCCAGGATCTCAACTCTGCTTGGGCGCTCCATCTTTTACCATCCTATCAAAGTCCAAAAGTGGTCAAACCCAACCAATATTTCCTCAAAACTTGGTTGAGGGCGAACATGTAGTAATTTCGCAACCTGAATGCAAGAGGCACACTTGCGCGGAAATAGATCTAGTCTGTTTTGTTTTGTTTTTTTATTTGTTTTCGACCCAAGGGTTAGGGTTAGGGTATTCAAGTGTTCTACAGTCAAGATTTTTCCCTGTGCTATAGCTCTTTGATATACGTACAGGGTCCAACAATAGTACTCAGCTCAATATCTCAGGGCACCAACTAAGGAGGCTAGATCGTTCCCTTAGTCGTACTACCTGACTACCCAAGTACTAGAGAGTATCTTCCTGAGTGTTGTTCTCGGTGGCACTATAACAGTCAGGCGACCGATCGATTTATCTATGGAGGGCTTCATGAGATCTAGATCGATATGTATACATGTGTTGTCTGATGTGCTACCACTCAAAGGGGTACCAACAGGGGTTACAAGGGTGGCCAAAAAATGTGCATTGAATTACCACTTGTATTTTCTGTGTGTATGACTCCCGGACCGTGGGTTTATGCACGTAATGACATATCTTTGTAGCTTTAAGACGCCAGAATACATCTCTACCGTGGAAAAAAATTAACCCACAATTTTCTGCTGAGGAAAGTGCTCTGATACCACTTGTAAGGTACCAGATCTGTTATATTAGTAGAATAGAGAAATAATGCAGAGAATAACACTGAGATAGTAACAAAAGACTGAAATATTGGAGAGATAACAATGAAACAACAAATTATATGGAACCACAACACCAGAATTATACCTTTATTGATAGGAAACAATGTTCACTTGCCTCGTCGAAGGGGCAACCTCCAGTAGAGCAGAGCTCTATTACAATAATTTTCCAAGAAAAAACTTCTCATACTCTCTACTCGTATTTATACTAAATCTATCTATCCCAAAGAACAATCTAGAGGAAGATCCTTCTAGAAGCGAAAGCTTTTATTAGGTCTTCTTACAATTGCTAGGCCTTATTAATATTGACCTTTATTACATAGAAATATATTATTCTACCCACTTGAGGGGTTAGGTAGGTTAGGTCCCTAACAGATGATATGAGTTGTGTGTTAAGGATTTTAATACTTAGGAGTTATAAATAAATATTTTGGATGACATGTTTATATAGGTTAAGGTTTATAGTAATCATTCTTGGAGTTAAATGCTATAAATGTAGTATAAATTAAGAATTATAAATATTAAGGGGTAGATAAATGAAAGTTGAGAAGGGTTATAAAGTTTAGGGATTATGATTTAATTTTGGAATTTATAAGTTAAGGTTAGCCATGATGACATTATAAGGTTTAAAATGGAAGGTGATATATATGATTGGGTTTTAGCCATTAAGAGTTCATAACATTTAAAGAGGTACATATATTAGGTTATAATAACATTTCAAGAGGTGATAGGATTAGGGTTTGATGGTTTAGTGGTACTGGTTATTTTTACTAAATAAATAATTTATGAATTTAATGATAATATAAATTATTGTATAGGATGTAATGGTTAGATTATAATTACATGTCACTATTGTAGAAAGATAATAAGTAATAAGTTTATGGTTTAAGTGTCAAGTAAGTTATATTAGTTTTTAGGTTTTTTTGGTAGAGCCTTAATAAGGTAGGTTGTTTGGGTATAGAATCAATAAAGTGGGGTCCCTCGTTAGACAAATTAAAAAACTTTGTGTATACACGGTCGATCGCCAAACTTGGGGTGTACTGGGAGGGATTTTCTGGGACTTACCTCCCTCCACCTATTACTAGCACAAAGGAGTTCCAATTCCCGGTTACAACAAAGGCACATGTGTCAAGATACCGAGTTAAGAAATCATTACCACACAATTTCCAAAATGTTGCTTTGATAATGCTCTACACCATATTTTTAATAAAATTTTCTTATCAATAAAATAAATAAGTATGTCTCCTTATCACTTAGTGATTACTCTATCTTCAAATATAACGACTCCTTGAGATGAACGGAGATTATGGCCAATACTAAAAGATTACATGAGAATATTGTGCTCTCTAATACGAGTAACCCATGTATATTATGCAATGCTATGCAAATACAAAATAAAAATAAATATAATTTTGCAAACACTCTACATCATAATAATAATTGAAAAAAAATAAAATCAATATATAATATATTAAAAAACACTAATATTAATATTATAATTTAATAAAATTTTGAAATTATAATTACAATCATAACATTCTATAAAATTTATTTTATTAAACACCTTCATATAAAACATATTTTATTTTCCTATCTTATTATAATAAATTATATTCATAATCTTTTTTTTCAACCTACATACCATATCATATACAAAATAACCTCCCTTTTTTTTAAACTTACATACCATTTACAAAATAAATTTTATATTATAATATAACAAAACTTCAATCATGTAAAAAGATACAAGTAATTATTCTAACCCTTACATTAATTAACAAAACATTAAACACCTTTATATAAAACAACCCAATAACAATTTAATATCTTATTGTTAGAAAAAATCAAACTATATTCATAATCCCCTTTTGCTTTTAACCCACATACCATGTACAAAATAAACTTTATATTATAATGCAACAAAACTACAACCATGTAAAAAATATAAATACTTATTATAACGTTAATATTATAATTTAACAAAACTTCAATCCATGAAAATAATTATGTAAACATATAATTATTTTAAACATATATTAAAAAAATTAAATTTATTTTTTATAGTATAATTTAACAAAATTCAATCAATGACAATAATTACGTAAACATGCAATTAGTTAACAAAAATCTCTTTGAATCCCTACTACGCTAAAACTGGGATCGAAACCAGAACAATAATTATTTAATAATTGTGTAAACATGTAATTATTTAACCATGGTAGTGGGTTACTCCGCTCAAGCTGGGATCGGAACCAGAACCTATTTTAGGTCTTTGTGATTGATGATTTTGTATTACCTAATGCGAAAATTAAATGAATGGTCATTCATTTGACTCTCACGAGTTTTATGTTTTAAATTGGGCACTCAAATATTCATCTAATTAAAAACAAGGTTGTGTGGCAGCTGAGTACCTGCCAAAGAGGTTAGAAAGCAAATTTTGAAAAATGGGGTCGAAGTGTAAATGAAACTAAGTGTTTGGTGCAAAATGTATACGAGGGAAATGTTGTGTGCAAGGTGCATATTTTGGAAGATGGGGCAAAAGTAAATGATGGAAGGTGGAGCACCATCTAATTTTGGAAAGTCTATAGCAAATATTTTTTCTTTTTTGAAAGTATATAAGAAAGTAAAAAATTTGTTGACAGTGCAAGATTAAATTTGAAAATTTAAATGAATTTTCAATGTGGACGGGTGAAAGATAAAAATATATGATGACATACAATTAATAGGAGATAAGAAATATAAAAAATTTAATGTATTTGTGAACATTTGCCATACGGACTACTGAAGGATAAGAATAAAAGTCTAACATATTAAAAAATAAATGCATTTGTTATACAAAGCGCTGAAAGATAAGAGTAGAGTCTTTAGAATATAAAAATTTAGATGCATTTTTATTTGAAATCTGTCAGAAAATAGAAGTTTGTTACATACCACCGCAAATTTTGAAATACACAAAAAAAACAAAGTGTGTTACATGTAAACCCGAATTTCAATGTGTTTGTCATGTAGACTGAAATTGGGGCTCTCGCGAACCATTAGAGAAATATTTACAAGAAACAAGATTGTGGAAAGAAAATAAAGTGCAACAACTGCAAAAGAAAATAAATGGAAAGGTATAAGTGTTTGCTTATACATGTTTATTTAAGAAAGCGGAATAACTGGGTTGAGAAACAAAGAAAGATGGGATGAGTAAACTTACAGTGAGGGTACATATGAGCGCTTTGGCTATTTTCTTGCGGCTACCCTTTCATTGATGTCGGCGACGACTGCGGTTTCAAGGATGTTCTCTACGACTGCTGGAATGCTGGCAATTGGCTGTTGTCTTTCGTTGGCGGCCTGTTTCAATTGCCTTTCGACCCCATTATTCAATGTACACTCTCATTGGGGTGACGTTGATCTCATTTTGGATCTTGATGTTGAAAATATCATTTTCTAATTCCTCGAAGTCGATAGAAAGATTAGAGAGAGCCTGATGAATTTCCTCATTCTGTACTGCATATTTGACTAGCCAGTCATGGACGTGAAATTGATCAAATTGAAAGATGCTGTAAAAATTTTCTAGAGAGAAGGTCTTCAACATAGCAACCTGTTTATCGAACTCTTCTCTGGTTAAGGGCAAGGTGTTTGCGATTAAGAGGGGGTCTTGGAAGTCGTTTGTTTTCCCGGCTAAGTCTATATTTGACAGCTTTGTGAATAATTTATCTTTCTTCGATATGACTTGTTCACATGATTGAACAATGAGACGCAGGTTGTTTACTTTTTCTTTCCAACATGCATTCAATTGGTCGATCCAGTTTTTGGATGGAAGATCTTCTTCTCTTCTTTTTGTTTCTATCATATTGTTGACAATCTTGCCAAAATGGATGACCGTTTTTAAGAAGAAATTGTCTTCATCTTTTAATTCGAATTGCAAAAGCTCGAGCAAGCTATGTGCCCTGGTTCCAAGGGAAGCGATGGTTTGTGATCTTTTCCAGGCATCGGTAACCAGTTCCATTCTTTTTGTGATATTGTTTTCCACATATCCTTTACAGGATGCGAGCAGGGTGGAGGGTGCTTTTACATTGGGTGCAGGGGTGCCAGGCATGGCTATTGCCAAAGAATCGACAAGCAATGGCATAGGAAAGAAAGGGTCTTCCAATTCCTTGACTCGATCCTTMAGTCTGGCATTGTCGGTCTYGATGCGTTCAATGGAKTCATGAAGTGCTTCTCCGGTCGCGGTGTGAAGTTGACAAATTTGGGATGGCCGCATGTTGGCAWCGTCAACCCTTGAATAAGATTTGTCTTTGATATTTTAAACATTTTTTTTCTGAAATATCAATTTTTTGTTCCAGTTATCAAAAAAAGTTCTCTGGAACACGAATGATTCATCTTCGTCAAATTTTTYGGCAACRGATATGTCTATTGGATGGCTATGGTGGATGGCATCCTTGGACTGATCAAAGAAGGGGAACATGGCATCTAGATCAGTGTCAATTTCCATGTTCTCACTCTRAATTTCTGGGTCTTCTGCGTACCCCACATTTTTTTTATCTTCTTCTCTATTGGAAGCTTGTGAGAACTATCAATTTTAGAGTGAGGAGGATCGTTATCTCCTCCTTCGTTTGAAGAATTCTGGATTTCTTTGTTGTTGTGATGGGTCGTTCGAGCAATGCTCCGGGATGTCGTACTTTTTGGAATGGTATTTGCGGATTGAACACTCTTGTCACTGGGGTCTTTCCCTTGTTGCGTGTACAATTTGGTCCAACTTTGCACTGTCTCTAGGTCGTCGGCATCAGAGGCAGGCCTGTGACTGTCTCTGTTTTTGGGCAGGTGTTTATTTACAAAACAATCGTCGAGGCCAAGTGAATGTAAATTTTGTCTAAAAATATCATAGGGGTCGAATCCTTTTATGTGTTCAACATATATGAGGTTGGAGATACTAAAATGTGTTGCGAAATCATCAAATTTGTTGACATTTTTCAACACAAACTCCCCTATTTTCCAAGGCATGGGAATGAACTATTTTTTTTCTTCCTTTGGAATAGATGGAACCAGTAGTTGTATTGACGTGCTACTTATGCAATAAAAATTATGTCCGTAATGTGACATGGAAGGAGAGCAGGTTGTTCTGTGGAGCCAAAAATTCTTATGACAGTGTAATTATCCAAATGTTGGATTGTTCCCTTTTTGTCCAAAAAATTAGTTGCATCTTCAGATAAGCGGGGAACATTTTCTCCTAAAAACAAAAGTTTGAAAACAGACAGGAATCCATTAAAAAACTCATAAAAACAGTGAGAACCCTTGTGCTTCCACAAGGCCTGGTACCAAAACGTTACTGGATGGAAATTGCAGTTGACATTCTTGGACAGAGACAGTTGCAGAAATCAACAGGAATGTGCTATTGCAAAAACTAAATAGGATGACATATAAAATTTATTTCCCCTTTTATAGCTTGACAATTGGGAAGAGATTTCATAAGAAATTATCCTCCCCCAATAAAAAATGGTTTGTTCGTTGACTATGAAATACAAAATGTAAAGAGCCATGCGGGAAATAGTAGTTGTGGATTCCTGTCCCATTATTCTTGTAAACAACCAGGCAATTTCGCGAAAAGGATTTTTAAATGAACTAACCTACATGCTTGTAATATCTTCAGGAAATAGATCCGGGTTTTCCAAAAAAAGGGGCAAGAGGTCCAATCTGTTATTATGCTTTGCTATGAATTATTTGCAATCTTCTCCTTTGAACGTCAATGTTGGCTCGGGCAATTTCAGCAACTGTCGGAAGACCTAAGGTGACAAAGAAACAGAAGAACGGTCATGCAGTGGAATAATTATTTTCTCTGCAATAAATGTATCGACGCACCAAGAGACCAGGTCCTTACAGTCAAAAACCTCAGGGACACAACTTGCATGAGCAATCCCAGAGGTCCAAATTACTTGGTTCTCTGTAGTAGAGGTTGAGTAATAAGAAAATGCCCTGGACCAGTGGAAGTTCTGGTCGTGACGGTCGAAGATGTTCAATGTATCTCCACATAACTGGTGCGGAACTGATGCCATAGGTTTATGAGAAGGTTGTTTTGTTGCAGATGATGGTTTAAATGAACAGTCACAGCAAATAATGTAACTTTTTGCTAAATCTTGGTTAAATTCTTATGAATGGGAAATCTCCTCGAGCCTTTCGCTGATTAATGACAATTGGTATTGGTGGTGCATGATGAATTGTTAGGAGTAAAGTTTATTTATTGCGTATTTAGAAATACGAAAGTGGCGGGTACGGGGAAGAGCAATTAAGGAATGGAGGTTTTTTGAACGTGCAAAGGCCATGCGGTGTGAAAGGGATTTCATGATTTTGAAATGAACACTTGGAAGTGACAATATAATCTGCCCACAAATTTTGGTTTAATGCGCATAAATACGAGATTTCCTCGGCCCTTTCGCCCATCAATGACAATATATATAGTTTTTGCATGATGGCCTGTTAGAATTAAATACCAGTAATTCCATATTTAGAAACAAGATATGTCTATATATATATATATAACTTTATATTTTCTTTGATTGTAGAGAAGTGCGAAGGTGACGGAGACAGTGGAGAGCAAGAAAAGAATGGCAAGTTCTGAAAAGCGGTTGGACGTGATTCAAAAAAGGGTTACGGGGATAGTCAGGAAGAGATCATGAAGGGGGAGTTCAGCGACCGGTTTGCATATTTGCGGAATTTCGGCAAAATGGCTAAGTATGGAATAGGGAAAGTGCTAATTGCATGCATAGCAATAAGATCTTATATATAATTTCCAGCTACTAATTCCAAAAGGACGTTGGCACTGGAAACAACAACTACAAACTGAATATTTCTTCAACCCAGCAAAGGGACAATTCCCTAAATAAATTTGAACAAATGGCGAAGTATGGAAAGCAGACAGATGGGCTTCAAAACGGGTTGACAATAGTTCCAGTAAATATGCGAGGAAGCAGTGGTTAAATTATATTTCTCGAAACTCTTCAGTGCAAAAAATGTGCATCACAGAAAAGGGCATGATAGGTGGACCGTAATACAGAAAAGGGTAAAATTTCATGTTTCGGAATTTTTGAGTGCAAAATGTGTAAAATGGAAGAGATCATGAAAAGGGCATGATAGGTTGACCGTAATACGGAAAAGGGCATGATCTAAGAACGGTTGCAAATTTGTATATCTGTCAATTTGTATATAGCAGAGCTACGAATGCTATTTGGAGGTCCTGAAAAAGTAGAGGTGCAATGTTGATGCAACCAGCGGGGTCCTCCTATCAATTTCTATATGGAGGAACTTTTGGTGGCAGTTGTGGGATAGGGAACAATAGAGGGTCAATTTAAAGAAAGGGGAAGCAGTGGTTGGAAATGCGTGAATTGGAAAAATAGAAAGGCGGAAGACATTTTTCGTAAGTGCGAATTGGTTTCAAAGAAGCCCCATTGTTGCAAAATCATGATCCACTAGTTATCAGGAAATGCATTGTTGGAACCCGTCACTGTCGAGCGAAGCAAAGGTCAGTAAGCGCAGAATTTGCTATCTCTAAATATATTAAAACACCTTAATCCATATATAAGGGCTCTAGCCTATGGGTATAGGCTTTAGTACACCATTGATGGGGTGCCCGGTAGCGTCTCGAGGTGCTCCCTGTAGTTCAGTAGGTCTTGAGTCACTCTTTTCCTAGGCGTACACGATATGTATCCACGTCATTAGGTGCATACATAGGCCTAATTTGTTCGAGGAGATCCAATTCTAGTACCGGAACCAGCATCAGCAGAGCAAGTAGGAAAGACAGTAAAGGTAGTTGATCGTCCATCATCATTCACAGCAGCGAAGAAGGCAGATCCATTTCTAGGTGCTACAACAGATTCCATTCCATATACATATCCCGCGCCAATTGCCCGAGTGAAAGTAGTTTACCCCGAAGCGAAGGCAGAGACAGTTAGAAATCCAGAGCCTGTAGTTCCTAATTCATATGTAGAGGATCGATTACATTTTATTGCAACGTGCGCGTGCAATTATGTTCTTGATACATTATTCCATGATTGTAACATACCAACTGAAGTAGTGAACTTTGTTTTGTACTAATTAGCATTAAAAATTAATAATTGCATCTCTATAAACAAGAAGAACGATTTTGCTGGAACATTTTACATTGGTATTAGTAAACAGAAGATCGAAGAAGTATGAGAGCACCGAAGTATGCCAATTAGAACATGCGTGAAACCCAGAAAAGTGGCAGAGACGAAGAGTCCAAGGCCAAAATTTTGTAATAGTAAATCCATTTAAAAAAATAAGAAAAGTACTGAGTATTGTACATCTATGCTTAGAAATTGGATCCAGTTGTTGGATTGAAAACATTGAAGGTATCTGCGACAAACACAGGCACAGGTTCCACAGTATGCAAGATCCTTGGAGTTTTCTCCTCAATTAATCATCCTTTGCTGAAATTGATATTTTTCAGAAGCTTTGCCTGAGGAAGAAGACGAAAATGGTTGTAGGGAAAGTGGAATAGCCCTTAGTTGAAACCGGCTCTTCATAGTAAAAAAATCAATAGTACAACTTGCATGTGAAATTACAGAGGCCCAAATTAGTCCATTCTGGGTAGAAGGAGATGACTAGTAGGAAAATGCATTGCAGCAGCGAAAGTTTTGCACCTGATACCCGAAAATGTTAAACAATATTTTTTTGGATTGAAATATATCTCTGGAAGCATCAACATATGATTTCTTTACAGTCAAACTCTTCTGCCCAGAATGAACTAATTTGGAACTCTAGAATTCCTACTTTGGCGGTGCAAAGTGGTTGTTGCGTTCACTGTCCGTTTTTTTTTTTTTTTTCTGAAACTCCTTTTGGTGTTGTCATGACTGTGATCACCGAGTTGGGAAGGTCCGTTCGTTATGGTTGATTTCAATTTGGGCCTAGGAGTGGGAATATTTTATGCATTTCCATCATCCATTACCGTATCATCTTCCATCAGATCATCTTCTTATGTCTTGGAATTCATGGCATAAAGTTCTGCGACAGGCATGGCTGCAAGTGGGCAGGTTCTCTAAGCAGCCAAGGTTGGCATCAAATTTTTTGGCTTGAAATATATCTCTCGGTGTACCAAGGGACCATCTCGTTTTTTGCTCGTGGCCAGAGAGAGATGAATAGTAAGAATATGCCTTGGAATAGTGGAACATGTGGCCATTATGCCCCAATGTGTTGACTGTGTGTGGAGAGAACTACCGCCAAAAGTTATTAAAAATTTATGTTTACTCGAGACGATGTTTCAAATGAAAATTGGGGAGGGATAATATAAGCCTCCACAAAGTCTGGTTTAATGCGTATCAATGGAATATCTCCTCGAGCCTTTCGCTGATCAATGAAAATTTCCAGGGTTTGTGCGGAATGAGTTGTGACCATCACAGATCACTAATTGCACAATTAGAAAAAAGTGTGAAGGTGGCGGTGACGGTGAAAAGACATTAAGAATCAGAAATTTCTTAAAAGCACCAACCCGTCGGAAGACAAAAAAAAAAATATTGTGTTGCCTTTGAAATGAATACTTGGAAAGGATAACATGCTTGTGCGCAAATCTTAGTTTAATTCGTACTAATGACAAATCTTCTCTGAAATTCCAGACATTAATGACAACTGTAATGGTTGTTGCAGGATGGCTACTAGCATTAAAGCTTAATTATTGCATATGGAAAGCGGTCGGGCGGGTTACAAAAGAAAAATAGAAGAAGATATACCCAGGAGACATGAAGGGCTGATGGTTCTCTGCCTAGCGGACGGGTTCTCGGCCTGGCGAGCTGAAAATTGAGCCTATATTGTTATGTGTCCTACAAATAGCACCTACACTTCTGCGAGATACAAAATGATAGGCGGAGTTGTGGGTTGGTTGGTTCAACATTGCGGGTTGGTTGGTTAAACATGTACTTTTATAAAGTATGGACACCAAATTGTATAGAACATATCCAAATCCATCATTCCATACTTGGGCACTTTTTGTTTCGTGCGTTCGCAGCCTGGCAGGCTGAAAATTGAGTATCTATTGTTTCGTGCCCTACAAATAGCACCCACAGTTACGCGATATACAAATTGACAGCGGGAGTTGCGAAGATGCATTTCTATATAAAGTATAGACATGATATTTTATACAGCATATGCGGATCGCTTATTCCATACTTAGGCACTTTTTTGATCGCGGGTTCACGGCCTGGTGGGCTGAAAAATACTGAATATTGTTTAGTGTCCTACAAATAGCGCACAGATTTCCGTGATATACAAATTGACAACACGATCAACGGGTTGCTTGGCTGAACATTGCATTTGTACTGTTCTAGAACATATGCGGATTCTTCGCTCCTTATACTACAAATAGCAACCACATTTTCGCGATATACAAATTGACAGGAGGACCTACGGGTTTCTTGGTTGAACATTGTATTTGTATTGTTTTAGAAAATATGTGGATTCCTCATTCCATACTTGGGCACTTTTTGGATCGCAGGTTCGTGGCTTGGTGGGCTGAAAATTAAATATCTATTGTTCTATGTCCTACAAATAGCACCTACACTTACGCGATATACAAATTTACAAGCGGGCTTCTGGACATAGTCTTTATATAAATTATGGAATGAGATTTTATACAGCATATGCGAATTCCTCATTCCATACTTACACAATTTTTGGATCCTGGATTCACGGCCTGGCAAGTCAATAATAGAGTCTCTATTGTTCTGTCTCCTACAAATAGCACCCAAATTTCTGCGATATACAAATTGACGGAGGGAGTTGCGGAGATGAGTGTCTATATAAATTATCGACATGAGATTTTATAGAGCATATGTGGATCCCTGTTTCCATATTTAGGCATTTTTTTTATCGCGGGTTTGCAGTATGGCAGGTCGAAAAAAGAGTCTCTATTGTTCCCTGTCTTACAAATAGCACTAAGATTTCCACGACATACAAATTGACATGAGTCGCCACAGGCTGCTTGGCTGAACATTGCATTTGTTTTGTTCTAGAATATATGTGCATCCCTCATTCCATACTTGGGCACTTTTTTGGATCGAGGGTTAGCGAGCGGGCGGGTTGAAAATTAAGTATCTATTGTTTCGTATCCTACAAATAGCACCCACACTTCCGCTATATACAAATTGACATGTGGACCTGCGGACATAATCTGTATATAAAATATGGAATGATATTTTACACAGCATATGCGGATCACTAATTGCATACTTAGGTAGTTTTTGGAACACGCGTTGGCAGCCTGGCGCACCGAAAATAGTCTATTGTTTCGTCGCCTACAAATAGCATCCAGACTTCAACGATATATAAATTGACAGGTGGACTCGGGCTGCTTCACTGAACATTGGAATTTTATTGTCCCGTTGCGATCCCGTATCAATTTCATAGTTAGCGATTTTTTTTGATCGGGGGCTCTCGAGTTGTCCGCGACATATAAATTGACACAAGTCGCTACAGACTGCTTGGTTGAACATTGCATTTGTATTGTTCTAGAATATATGTGGATCCTTCATTCCATACTTGGGCACTTTTTGGATCGCGGGTTCGTGACCTGGCGGGCTGAAAATTAAGTATCTATTGTTTTGTATCCTACAAACAGCACCCACACTTCTGCGATATACAGATTGACACGTGGACCTGGGGACAAAGTCTGTATATAAAGTATGTAATGAGATTTTATATAGCATATGTGAATCACTAATTGCATACTAATTGGCAGGTGGACTCGGGTTTCTTCGTTGAACATTGGACTTTTATTATGTCGTTGCGATCCCGTATCAATTTCATAGTTAGCGTTTTTTTTTATCAGGGGTTATGGGGCTGGCGGGATGGAAATTGGGCCTCTATTGTTCCACGTTGTACAAATACATTGTTCTACAACATATGCGGACCTACGAGTTGCTTGGCTGAACTTTTCATTTGTATTGTTGTAGAACATATGTGGAGTCCTCATTCCATACTTGGGCACTTTTTGGATTGCGGGTTGGGGGCCTGGAGGGCTGAAAATTAAGTATCTATTGTTTTGTGTTCTACAAATAACACCTACACTTCCGCGATATACAAATTTACACGTCGGCTTGTGGACATAGCCTCTATATAAAGTATGGAATGAGATTTTATACAGTATATGAGGATTCCTCATTCCATACTTAGGTAGTTTTTGGATCGTGGGTTCGCGGCCTAGCCGGCCGAAAATAGTGTCTATTGTTCTGTCTCCTACAAATAGCACCCAGATTTCTGCAACATACAAATTGATAGGAGGAGTTGCGGGCTGCTTGGATGAACAGTGCATTTGTATTGTTCTAGAACATATGCAGATCCCTCATTCCATAGATGGGCATTTTTTGGATCGCGGGTTCCTAGCCAGGCGGGCTGAAAATTAAGTATGTGGAACCCTCATTGCATAATCACAAGTGGACTCAGGTTGTTTCGTTTAACATTGGATTTTTATTGCCCCGTAGCGATTCCGTATCAATTTCATAATTATCGATTTTTTTCTATCGGGGCCTCTGGGGTTGGCGGGTTGGAAATTGGGCCTTCATTGTTCCCCGTTGTACAAACACATTGTTCTAGAACATACGCGGATCCCTCATTCCATACATGAGCACTTTTTAGATCGCGGATCCGTGACCTGGTGGGCTTAAAATTAAGTATTTATTGTTCTGTGTTCTACAAATAGCATCTTCACTTCCACGATATACAAATTGACAAGCGGACCTGTGGACATAGTCTCTATATTAACTATGGAATGAGATTTTATACATCATATGTGGATTCCTCATTCCATACTTGGGCAGTTTTTGGATTGCGGGTTGTCGGCTTGGCGGGTTCAAAATAGAGTCTCTATTGTTCCCTCTCCTACATATACCACCCAGGCTTCTGCGATATACAAATTTCCAGCAGGACTCGGGCTGGTTGCCTGAACATTGCACTTTTAGGCAGTTTTTGGATGGTGGGTTCGCGGTCGGGCGGGCCGAAAATAGAGTCTCCATTATTCCCTCTATTACAAATAGCATCCAGACTTATGCCATATACAAATTGACAAGAGGACTCAGGTTGGTTCGTTGAACATTGCACTTTTATTTTCCCGTAACAATTCTGTATGTATTTCATATTTAACAATTTTTTTTTATCAGGGGCTGTGGGGCTGGCGGGCTGAAAAATGGGCCTCTTTTGTTTGGGCTCGCAGGCTGAAAATTGGGACTTTATTGTTCCGCGTTGTACAAAAGCTACTCACAACTCTGCGATATACAAATTGACAAAGGAACTTTTGGGTTGCCTGGGGCAACATTGCAGTTTCATTATTCCTTGTCCTTCGAATAGCGTTCAGAGATCTAGCATTAACAGATTGACAGATGGACTTGAGAGCTGGCACATTAAATGATTAAAGGATGTTAAATCGCTTATTCTCAAAAGAATCAAGGAAAGAAAATATTTTTTTTTTTTAATTCTATAATCGCAAGCATAACAAGGACCAATTTGAATTTTAAGGGCATGTTGTTCATATGATAGCACAATTGCATTCCGCACACTAAATATTCGTTGATTTCAAATTATTCTAGGATATTAATCTGACTAACTTCATCGAATAAGCAAAAATGCGAAAACAATGGCCAATTTGTATTTTAAGAGCCTCTTGTTTGTATGTGAGAACAGTCGCAGTTCAGACACTATATATTCGTTGATTTCAAATTATTTCAGAACAATAGTTTGACCAAGTTCATCGATCAAGGAAATCTGCTAAAGCAAGTAACAATACAGTTGTGTCACAACGCCATAGAAATTAGCAGGCGGATCTATGTCCCATCTGGCTAAAAAAAAACAATTATACTATTCGGTATCCTCCAAAGAACAGCTGGAGTTCCAGGGTATACAAATTGACAAAAAAAGTAGATAACCAAGAACCAACCATACTTTAAATAGTCCCCAAGCAAGTTCCCAGAAGGTTCCATAGAGCAGAACCCATCGACCTTTGCACCAAGCAATTTGATATAAAAAGAAAACATGTCGTCGCATTTGTTTTCTATTGAAATGAACTTTCATCTGGATGTTGAGCAAATATTACAAAGGGACATGAGGTATTTTAGTTTCCTCTCAAAGTTTCATATAATTTTTTTCCCCCTTTCAACCAATATGCAAAATTGCATTGTCCTCATTTAAGGTGAATTTTCTTTGTATCTGAAGTTGTCGCAGCATGTAGACAATGCTTGCCTTTTTCTGTAGATATGTTTCATACAACTCTGCCAACTCAGGAAGCACATTTTGTAACAACGACTGCCTGATCATACAGTGCACGGTTGTGTTGCCCACGGTTCGAATAACACCACTAAGGCAATGTCGATAAATATATGGACATTTTTCACCGCATTGTAGACAATCAATCGTATCATCAGTTATCAAAGAGGAGGCAGAGGCAGCGGAATGACATTTTGCACAAACAAGCTCAAAGGGGGTCGAGTAAACATTGGCTACAACTAAAAGACCTTCAACCTGGAAATGCGAGCAAATGAATTAATACATTGAACAATATAATACACAACTGCATCCCACCCTCCCCTTTAAAACAAAAAAAAATTTAACAGCTGCATAAATTTGTTGAAGGCTATTTCTATAAGAAAAGAAAGGATGATTTTGTAAATGTATAAGCACAACAATTGTAGAGCTAGCTAGCTTCTCCAGATCATTTATTGTATCTTCTCACAACTCTGTTATAAACGTTGACTGGGTTGTCTGAAAGATCGTTTCTCTAGCATCCTTCTTTTTTGTTATATTTTTGAACAACATAATTGGAATCTGCCCTCTATGCAATTGTTGTTCCATTGACAAAAACAAATCTGAATACGTATCGAACAATTGTAGCTGCAACATGGAACAGTGCAATATTTGTGTAACTTATTCGACATACATGCAGAAGTGAAAGTAAACAACAAAACCGAATATGAAAAGWGGTACCATTGCCTTCTCGTTGTCTGACTCTCCATCCTTTATATGGATAATGTGTTGTGACCCAAATTTCCTGGCCAGTGTGACAGCAGCCCCAATCGTTCCCATTGGATAAATATCAGTGCTCTGTGCAAGTTGCCTAATAGTTGAGTTCGGGAGGAAGCGGTATTTTGAACAAATAGGAGGAATTTTTTCCACATTGCTTGTTTCGTTGATCGAAATAATTCGATCGCAATCACCACAATCATATACTGTTTTCGGAAATATATTAAAATTTGTAATGGATATCCCATTACGCGGCAATATCTTTTTTTCATGTTTCTGGACAAGTTGTGGAGGAACAGTCAATGTCACTGTCATCATGGCGTCCTTGTCTGTCATATCAGCACACATAATGGGTCTACTTTTTTTTTCCTTATCCAAGTAGGTGGTATAGACAACCATTATGTCCTCGATGAACACCTGTCCAGTTTGGCGATTGTTCAAGGCCTCTATTGACAGTACTTTGGATGTCATAACTCTAGACCTGAAGACATTTTTTGAACAGGAAAACTAAAGTGAATGGTAGTGTGCTACAAGTACATGCATACTTTTGATGAACTATGGAGCCAGAGTTTCGCAACGACACTTCTTAGTCTACGGAACATGCAGTAGGTTCGACGTCTCGCTCGTACTTGTTGATACTTCTTGCGAGCTGCAAACCATGTACTACAGATGGCATCAACATATTCACCATGCCATAGATGAATATATAGCTCGGGAAATTTGTCTGGTAAACATAGTAAGAGTAGAGCACATGCATCTTTACCTTTGGCCTTGTCGGTCCGTCGATGTCTGGGATGACTGACTGCTCATGGTTGTGTCACTAGTCCAACTTTTTCTGATGCAAGCATTTGCGGATGGACATCAGGACTACGCAAATATATGCATTCTATATTATATGCCCCCACTCGTTTTGTATATTTAATTTGTTGACACACTTGGTATCCCTTTTAGAAGATTGTACCACAAAACCCTCTGCTGCTGCACAAAAGAATTCATCTCCCTATCCAAGAAACTTGGTTTTTCCAAGGCAACAATGCAGAAGATGCAATCGATAGGAAGGCAAGTTAGTTTGAAAACAGACATGTAAAACAAAAAGAAATAGGTCTATTTACCCGCCAAAGAGTCCTTCGTCCTATCCAGCCATTCTATTTGTTTAAATGCAACAATGCAGCGCAAACACAACGGACATGCACTAGCTTAGTATGCAGGAATAAACGTATGCAACCAAGAAAAATTACCATGTAGGAAGGCACGCAACTAGATTAACACATATCCAGACCATAAATGAAATACAAAACAATGCAATATGAAACAACAGTATGATCATGCACCTTTCTATATCCTCTTCAGTCGATGTAGTCGAGACTCTCTTCTTTTCTCTAACTACTCTGTTTGTTTCAATTTGGGAACCCACAAAATTTAATGAACATCAATGGAAGCTGGTATTCAGTGGAGAACAAGCAATATGTGCATAGAGAAAAACTAACTCAATGAACAGTCTACAAAGGTAGAAACATAATCATTTGTGCTTCTCTATCCATGGCTGTAAACGTGTACAATTTTTTTCCCTGGTGAAAATATATTACAAGGCACAAAATATCACGCAATTGCGTGGCCGCAGCTAAACGATTTTTTATTTTCCCTAGGAATTTATCCACATATGCCCTCTAACCATGTTCTTTATCCTCTACATAGACTGTTGTGTCCATGATACAAGTTCTTAGTTTTAAGTAGCTAATTACCCACACATGCTTCCAGACATGAAAATATAATCTTGCAAAATATTTGTTGCACATATCATATGTCAAGAACAACACAAATTGCATCCTGCGCACACAAGTCTATGTAGAGGAGAAAGGACATGTCATGTCATATCCACACATATGACCATACATGGTTTATAAATGTACCCTGCATACATATGCTTTATTCCAACAAAAAAAACAGCGGGTATTGTAACTTCACATGTAATCCTCGAACAATTTTGCATGCAACTATTTTCTTTCATGGCAGGAATGCAACACCATGAAAATCTCACAGAATAACAGATCTCGACTTCGGAAAACAAGGAAAATAAAACAATTGCATATCCACTGGTGGGTGCAGGGGCTGAACACCATAAAGTGCCCCAAACAAAACAATAACAATCTAAAAATAAAAATAAAAAAGAAAATCTCCAACCACCACCGCTGCACCCCAACCCTGCAAGGCCGAATCAAAGAAAAGAAACTAGCAAGGACCAAACCAACAAGAAAGCATGAAGAGGCATAACTGCACCCCCAGCGCCCCAAAGCGCAAACCCCAGCCAAACAAACAGAGCCAGCAACCCGGGAAACAACAAACCAGCAAGAACCACCGAGCCAGTGGACAACATATGTATCTCCAACGATTACGAAACTACAACCCAAGCAGAAAAGGAATCGAAAACACACAAGGAACATGCGACTACAAATAAGAAAACATTCTTACTTGCAAACTGAAAACTAAACAACAAACAAGGAATACAAAATGAAACCACGACATCGAAACTTACTCCGAAACGATGAAATGCAGAAGCACAACTCGAATCACCAGCGAAACAACAACAAGCAGCAACCGAGAAACCAACGAACAAGAACCACTCACCGAACCAGTAAACAATGTATGTAGCCTCAACGATTACGAGGATGAAGCATACAATGGTAGCAACTGACAAACCAGCGAAGAAGAAGCAGTCACTGAACCAGTAAACAATGTATGTAGCTTCAATGGAAGAAAAAGGACAAAACATACAATGGCTATTGAACTGGCGATAGATAATCAAGTGCAAATTCACTGAAACTGTATACAAAATTTCGAGGAAAAATGTACTTCGAGAACCATATTTACATAAACATTTAAGACTCTCAGGCTGTCTAAGCACCTCGCGGAATGCAAACATTTAAGTTGCCAGGGGTGTTGCAGAACGTCGCATCATGTGAACATTTACGCAGTCAGTCCTATTGACGCATCTCGAAATAAGTGTCAACACATTTCAAGAAATATACATCCGCCTAAGATGCTATAAACTTTGGAATTCTCAATCACTACAAAGCTTGGATATCAAAACTTTTCAATATGCTTATTACATATCAAAACTTGCGGATATATTTGAGTAGCAGAAAATGCTAATACAAACATTCGAACTAATGCTAGCATTAATCAACCTTGAAGCAAGATACAAGAAAAATATATGATTAAAACATATTGACTACGAGAAAAACTTTGGATATGTTTCCATATAGTACATTGGGAATAGCAAAGCCGACAATAAGACCTCCAATCTCTTATCCAATCAGATTAGTACATATATGTTACTTTTTATTATATAAAAATATATGTGTTTATTTCCATAGCTCCAACAATAGGTATTGTGCAAATATTCCAGGTCAAAGGACAAAGTAATATGTAGTGAACGATTTATCGATTGCTATAGTCCCTCTACGCCTACGGCAAGGACTAATTACGGATTGGGACTCGAGAGAGAAAGAATTATAAGTTCTTGAAATAGAATACTTTGGAGCACGCATATTTTAGGTCCAGTCAAGTTGGATAAGCAGTTTTTAAGGACTTAATTAATGGTACTCACATATGACCGTGGTTTTCGACCTCTGCTAAAGTGAAAATAAAATTCGTACACAACATGATAACTCAAAGAAAGTATGTTAACAAACCTTGCATCTAGATAATCACTAAAGTTGAAATCGAAATCAGAACCAGATCTTATTTTTAGGGTTTTGGTCACGGCCAAATTTTATTAAGGTAAGTTTTATCAAAATGTGAATACTTTACATCACTAAATGTGGAAGATCACTAATATCAAAGATTACACAGTGTGTTTGAGAATTCACTACAAGCATCTACAATGGAGAATGAGCATAACATGTTTATGTTTATGTTATGTGACCATCTATTGAATGAAATGCATAGCATGTTTATCATGATTCTATTTTGTTGGTTTCTAGAGATATTACAATTAAATCAACAAGTAAAATGAAAACAAACTTTGCAAAATTACCCTTCATGGCAACTATTTGTTCAATAATTTGTAAAAACAATAAAACAACTTTGTGTAATAAATACCTCCATTCAACCCTAAAATAAGGGTCTTAAAAAATGGGATTTCTATAACTGCAACGAACTAACAAAAAATAGGTCTACTAATAATGTTGCTTACTGTGATAGGCAAATTTCACATTTAACTAGAAATAAGTGATTATTTTGTCTTTCTCCAATTAATCTRAATTTATTTCCATATGATTGTGCATTACAATGTTTCACGGCAAAGAAAAAAAAATCTCATATAACTTCTACTCATATTCTCCTATGCTCATCACAATATGCAGTTGATACTGCTACCAACACTCCTCCATATTGGTTTAATTAATTTCATACACCTAGTAACAACTAATAGGTTGTTGTTTTGATGTAAAACAAAGTATTATGTGGAATGAAATACAATAAGGATATATGATAGATGTCATTGTGGACTTGGATTAATGACCATTAACTAGATATAGGTATCTACTTTGAATGTGCATGACATTAGACTGTAAAATTTATTCAAATCTAACACACTTAAAAAAAAACTATAATCATATCCTTAATTATATCATATAATATTTAAAAATTTCCCAAAATGAGACCAAGTGGAATTATATCATCCCAATAATCTTCCTAAGAAGCCACCAAATGGTAGGGATTAAATGCCATGTACTCCCAAACCAACAAGTTCAATCCATATTCCATCCATTTTGGCCATTGTAGAGTTGAATATTTCTAATGGATAGTTCTCAGACAACTCAAATCTAATACACTTAAAAAAAAACTATAATTATATCATATAATATTTAAAAATTTCCCAAAATGAGACCAAGTGGAATTATATCATCCCAAAAATCTTCCTAAGAAGCCACCAAATGGCAGGGATTAAATGCCATGTACTCCCAAACCAACATGTTCAGATCCACAATCCATCCATTTTGGCCATTGTAGAGTTCAATATTTCTAATGGATAGTTCTCAAACAACTCAATTATATTTGTGATTGTTACTATTCCATTTTTTCCATGCAATTCTTTAAAGGGTGTAATCTTTAACCAACTAATATTTTTAATGAGGTAGTCATTTTCATTAACCATAATCTATGTACAGGTTTTACAAGGAACCCTTAAATCATAGAAACACATCATAACTAAACATAACATGAATTAATTTTTTTTTTTAATTAATCATAACTCTATTTCCAAAGCTTAGTTGGACACTCTACACAATTGTAGGAAATGTATGTTACATTTGTAAGAATTAATGAGATAATAGAGCACAGATTAGAAAAAATGATGAAGATAAAAATCATGGTAAAGATCTCCCCAAGGGAAGCCCTGATGTAAACACTAAACTGATTATAGTAGTTGTATGTGTTTTCTTTGTAAATGAGCATCAATTATCATAGATGATGTCAACTAACCAATAGAGAAAATTGAAATTGAGAAGAATGTGCTAATATTATATTTACTAATATATTTACAAGGAAGTAAAGGATAAAGTAAATTAATATCAGATTGTGTTAATGAAAATAGGAGAAAGAAATGCTAAGAATCTTCATCTTATTGTTAATGTTTAATAATTAATTATGTTTAATCCTAATCTTATTGCTAAAAAAATATAGACTATGGAGCATTAAGCTACCTTAAGTGAAGGAAAGAGACACAATCAAGCAAAGAACATTCTCTACCATAGAGTTTTGAAGGGTTTCTCTAGAACAAAGTTTTCATTACTCTAGCACATGCAACATAAACTTGGTATTCTACTCTGTATAAGTGGAAGATTAAAAAAATATTTCCTGAAGTTAATTGCACTTTAGAAATGGTATTTGCATAGAAGGTAAGAGCTTTAAAATTTGGCCATAAGAATTTATATTTTTAATTTGAGTTTTTCAATACAATGTTAATGGTTTCAGAGTTGAAAAAGATACATAGGAAACATAAATCTTAGGGATGAAAATAGTTTATTAAAAGAAAAATCAAAGAAAATTGGTAAGAATTAATTGAATAGTATTAAGTGAAAAATAAAAAATTAATTGAATAGGATTGAGTGGAAAATCAAATCAAATTTTGTCGAAGTCATCATTAAACAAAATTGAGATTATTTTTTTAGAATGAATATTAGATAAATATAATAAAATTAACAAATTAAAAATAAAAGTACAATTATTTTTAATCTCAATAATGGTGAATTTGACTTCTAATAATATAAATATGTGTGAAGCTTGCACGGGTGTAGATATATATTGCAATTTTTGTTCGGAAAAGTAAAAGATTCTTATAACAATACATATTAAGTAAAAGATTCTTATATTAGGCCATACAAATGAGTGCTTGTGACCATGGGCGGTTGTTTGAAAAGAAATAAATAACCATGGTTAGTTTTAAACGGGATCAGAACCCGTTTTAAAGAGTTTGTGGTTAGTTTTACTTTATAGGGTAAATTTAAGTTTAATAATTTTTTATCATTTTTTTTTATAGTTGTTGTATCTATAGTTTGAATCTATATGTTAAAGATTATATATAGTGCATGCAGATTCATTCAGTTTGTGACTAGTTTTACGTTATAGGATAAATTTAAGTTTAATAATTTTTTAATGATCAAATGTTAAATTGAATTTTTTTATATATAATGGTTGTATCTATAGTTTGGAATCTATATGTTAAAAAGTATATATAGTGCATGCAGTGAGTCAATTGAAATTGTCATATTTAACATTTCAAGTGAAGACAGTTACTGACACATCTATTTTGGATAAATATTAATTTGCAAGAATGAGGGAGAGATGGAGGGATAAAGTAAAATAGTGGAGTTTTAAAATTATAAAAAATAACTAGAAAATGGTCATAAAAGGAGGTTTTTGCATAGAATTGAATAAATATATACAAAATATTTTATATTATAATAATAAAAAAGGATAGTCATATATATAGAGATCTTCATTCAACAACAAGATCATATAGAAAATAGATCAAACAGAAAATGGGTTTTTATGAAGAGATCTCATCCCAACCAAAGATCTAAGYTTAGCCTTACCAAATCTATACTTAAAAAAACTAAATAATGATTTAATATATTTAGAGATTTACGAACAAGAAGCACCCAAATGGCAGAGGGATTAAATATATTTAGCCTTACCAAATCTATACTTTAAAAAACTAAATAATGATTTAATATATTTAGAGATTTACGAACAAGAAGCACCCAAATGGCAGAGGGATTAAATTTCATGTACTCCCAAACTAACATGTTCARATCTACAATTTATTCTATTGGGCTAATTTGTAGAGTTGAATATTTAGAATCCTCATTTTCATAAGCCATTAACAAAATTATAGATAGTTTTCAAGTTTTTAACAATTGAGTTATATCAGTGGGCTTTAATATTCCATTTTCTCCATGTAAATCGTAAAAGGTGCAATCCCTAACCAACCAAGGCTTTTAATAAGTTTTTGTGTTGGAATGGTCTTTGTGTTGGAACTTGGATTTTTTTTTTTTTTTAATCAGATTTTTTCAACACATTACTAATTGTTTAGGAGTTCAAAAAGAAATAGAGAAAATAAAAATCACATATTAAATCTGGAAGAGGATTTTGTCAAAATAGTTGAACAAAATTGAGATTTTTTTGCAAAAATGCATCAAAGAGTTTCAAAGAGTTTCAAAGAGTTTTAAAAGGGAAAAAATTGTCTAAATGAAATGAAGAAATTAGTCCATAAAAAATTAAAATTGATTATCATTTATAGTGTTATTGTATTTAGCTTAAAGAGAAACCAAACAACTAGAGAGATTAAAGTGTTCTCTGCATTAACATTATTCAAGGTAATGCTATTGCAAAAACTTTTCTCAAAGTGAGAATCTACTCGAAAACTTGTGACAGACTATAAATTACATTAGGAATCTACTAGATAACTTGTGATAAACTATGAATTTAAAACTTTGAGATGATTTAATATGGGTCAAATAAATTGGTAAAAAATATAATATTGAAGTGAGAATTAAAAGTTTTTTTGATTGGTTAAGAGTTTATCTTAGGTTAATGATTGTGTATACTTTTGAACCACCAATTCATTATTTTAAATGCCATGTTGAATTTTTAGTCACATTAAGAGTTCATCTGCCCAACAAAAGTGGGTAAAACTTAGTTGTTAACATGTATGTGCTCCTAATGTCCATTAACAAATGTTAATGATATGGTGTTAATAAAATACACTCTAACAAGTATTAATGGTGTGGTGTTAATAAAATATTCAATCCTACAATACAATTTGATGTTACTACAACTATAAAGTGAACCGTTTTCTTAAATCCTTATAATAAAATTATAATAAGAGTCACAATGGTAATAAAGGTTTTGCACACAATGAGATTTAGTTGAGATATTAAAAAATGATTTAGTTTAAATTACTAAGAGAGAAATAGATGATCATGGTGTGAAAAATTGTTAACTCTTAAAATATAAAGGAGAGATTATTGTTGGTAGGTTTGGAATATGTGTGGAGATATTTGGGTAAAATCTTAGATATAAATCAGTGCTAAATTTAGAATCATCATCAAATCCTATTAAGGTAATTATACCTAGAAAACTGAGTTATATTTTATAGTTCAATTAACCTAAAATTGAGTAATTATATCTAAAAAAAGGTATTTGCTAAAAATATGAGAATCTAGTAAAAATAGAATTTTTATTTATTGAAAAGATGTTTTGGGAGGTATTTAGTGATATCTAATGAAATTAGAGGTATTCTTTAATATTCTATGAAAGCATTGATTTACTAAGTGGAAATCCTATACAAATAGCTAACCACATAGACCTTATGATGTTTATAAAAAATACAATAAAAATATAGTAGTTATAATTATAGTCAAACTTATATGACCACAAGACATGTGAGGTTGACAAAGCTTTGAAGTTGGATGGATGTTTTATTGGTAAAAATGTGATATTTTATGGAGATGTAGCATTGGAAAATTTATCAAAACTAACATATTAAAAGAGTTATAAACAAAATTGTATTTATTTTTAATCTCAATAATGTTGAACCTATGGTGCACATTGCTCACAATTTTTTTTCAAAAAGTAGCCAAATGCTAAAAATAAAATTCTATGTGTTACCAAACCAACTAACCCTACATCCTTGTTTTCAAACACATAAACACATATACAACTAACTAGCTTTTCATGTTCACATTCAAATTCAAATATAAATAAATGTGTTCAAATTCAAATATAGATAAATGTGCATCCAATGCAGAACTAACTTTTGAAGTTTAATATTTATAATCTTAATTATGAGACTTCCTTCCAAACATTGATGAACCGTCTAAATTTTGTTTCAATCCTCACTACTTCACAAAAATTTAATTAAAAAAATCCTTTTGAATCTCTACTCTGGTTCAAATTCAACTTGTTGTTATGAGATTTAACTGGGATAGAAAAAATGAATTTGATCATTTTATCTTTGTAGATGGGCATATATGTCAAGTGTATGGCCTTTGACTTCATATTAGTAGGTCATTGGGTCGAGACTTTTTTTTTTTTTAGCTCAAGAGATATAACTTTTATACTTTCAAGACATTTGTTTTTTTGTTTTTTCATTACTTTTACACTTTCAAGACAATTGTACACGTGAATGTGGATTGCATGTTAGAAGATTTTGTAAATGGTTTGGCAAACCTATAAACCCTGATTTAAAAATATATATAATCATACCCTTTTTTTAGATTTGTGTGACTAGCTTGGCCAACATGTTCATAGTTTTGGTGTGGTTAAGGTAAACTTAATAATTTAATATAGAAGACATATGACAATGCAGACCTAGTAACTAAATATTAAGTTGTATGTTTCATAACAATCTATAAATATCATAGAATGATATTCATACCTACTTCCATTCTAATTATATAATATAGTGTTTAAAATTATGAATATGTGTGAATGGTTATGATCTGATGCAAAATGATTACTTTTCAAAAATATGGATATGTATGAACTGTTGTGATCTTATGCATAATGATAACTAAAACAAATGGAGTTTACTATATTCAAAAGATAAAAGATATGATTACATTCACCACTTCAAGAAAACATCATTAATAGAAGAAAGATTGGAATTAGAATTAGGAAAATAAATCGTTGAGATGTTACATTCAAACTCTTACAAATTATAGATCTAAATAGAAAATAAATAAATTTTGTATTTAAGATTAAACTCTAACCTATCATAAAACTAAAAAGATATTTTAAAAAGTACCTTAAATATCGTCTTAGTAACATGGAGAAAACCAACTAAAAAACAAACTGTAAATGATGTGATCTATTCATATGGAACAAAAGTTCAAACTATATGTAGCTATTACATGGGATCATAAATATATGATGGATGATTTTATGGGTTAAATAAGTTGGTGAAAAATATAATGTTGGAGTAAGAATTAAAAAAAAAATATTGGTTAAAAGATAGTCTTTCTTTAACCTAAAGAAATGGGTAATGTCCCAAAACTCAGAGGCATATGGTAGGAGTGTAAGTCTTTGGTTTATGAACCACCAACTGATTATTTTAAATGACATGGTTTTCATGGATGATAAGTGAGTCCACATTCATGAATAACAATCATACATTATTATCCTCACTACCTATTAACAACTGAGTTATGATAAGTTTTTCTACCTTAAAAAAATGAAAATCTTAAAACTTTTTAGTTGACATTTAAGAATTCATTTGCAGAACAAATATGGGTTAAATGCTTAATAGTGAACATGTATGTTCAAAACTCACAACACAAAAATTAGTCAAGTATTATAGCCTCATAATCTAAATAATACTTTGTTGGTTGCTCATTAAGGGAGCCTATTTTCCATCAACAATACTATGTTGGTTGCTCATTAAGGGATCCTAATGTCCATCAACAAATTTTAATGGTATGGTGCCAATAAAATACACTACTTTCCAACAAGTTTTAATGGTATGGTGTTACTAAAATACTCTATCCCTGAATGCAGTATATACACTCCAACAAATTTTAATGGTATGGAGTTAGTAAAATAAGCTATCCCACAATACAATTTGAGGTTCTATGCTCATTTAGTGCAACTATAACAATGCACCATTTTCATGAATCTTTATAATAAAATTATAGTAAGAATCACAATGGTAATAAAGGTTTTGCAAACACTGGGCTTTAGTTGAGATATTAAAAAAAATGATTTAGTTTAAATTGCTAAGAGAGAAAAATAGATGATCATGGTGTGAAAGAATGTTAATACTTAAAATATAAAGGAGAGGATGTGGTTGGTAAGTTTGGAATATGTGTGGGGGAAAGGTTGTGGTTGGTAGGTTTGAAATATGTGTGGGGAAATTTTGGTAAAATATTAGATATAAATCAATGCTAAAGTTATAGTCACCATCAAATCCTATTATGGTAATTATACTTAGAAAATTGAGTTATATTTTACAACCCAATTTTGAAGAGATTGTCATATACAATTTTTATGTATATAAATATAACACTACATAAATCAAATCATATCACCAAATGACTCAAGCTTGCTACCACACATCTCACCATTGAAATTGTGGGTTGATAGAAAACAACCATAAAAGATCTTAAATAAATTCTCATGGGAGTGATACTTTCTAATAAAAGTTGACTCAAATTCCCCTCTTCCAATCATTGATATGAATTGATTTATTTTTAGTTTTGTATAAAATATTATATTGGGTCTACATATGTTGATTTGGTGTGATATATGCTAACTTCAATATTATGGATGTGATGAATGTTATAATTCTTTAAACATTGGTGATAGAATATATTTAACTTCTCTTAATGCAATCATTTCTTATGGAGCTAATATTTCATTTAACCCTATAAATAAAATATTAAAAATTATACATAATGTTTGAAAATAGTGAATAAACAACCCTATGATACTTATGAAAATTAAATGACCTTGTGAAACAATCTAATAAAAATATAATAACTAACACATTAAATTATACAACCCTATAATATTTATGAAAATTGAATTGCCTTGTGAGACAATCTAATAAAAATATAATAACTAACAAATTAAGTTATTATATTTTGTTGTTAGAGTATGGAGAAATAATTAATAGATATCTATGCCACGATGAGGACCGCTTGGCCACAAAAAGGTCGCGGCATCTTTCCGGTTTCACAAGTGAAACGTTGCTTCTCGACGGGTTCTATTATGAGGTGATAATGTTGCACCCGTTTTCCCACCGGTTTATAATTTATATTTAAATTATAAATATATTTGAAGTACAAATGGTGTATGAAAATTTAATAATATGGACATTTTGTTAGAATATTAAAAAATATAAGCTGTGTATCAATTAATTACAAGGATGGGCTCCGTCTCAAACGCAAATCAAGCGATCACAATCATAATTGTTAATGATTGTTAGGTAAATGTGATAATTGTGAATAGGATGAATTAATTCGTGGTTAAGTCCAATGATTCAATGGAGAAAGCTATATGACTTGAATCATCTTTCTTTACATTGAGAAAGAGTTTATTAAGTTACTATAATTATAATAATCATAATTGTGAGGTATTTTTTTCCATATATTAGATATTGATAAAGATTTATCTATAGCAACTATTTGTTTTATTTGAGAAGACAATTGAACAACATTGTATAATAACTATTATAATATAATTATACAATTTCAGTAGGCTTAATGGTTAAGAATTCTTAAGAGATCAAATCCAGAGGGGTAGGGTATGTATACCAGTAAAAAAAAATGGTAAAAATTAATTACATAATATTAAAGTAAAAATCAACATTTGGAAGAAGATTTTGTCAAAGTCATCCTTAAAATCAACATTTGGAAGAAGATTTTGTCAAAGTCATCCTTAAAATCAACATTTGGAAGAAGATTTTGTCAAAGTCATTGTTGAACAAAATTAAGATTATATTTTTGAAAAAATGCATAAAGTTTAAAAATCAACATTTGAAAGGGGATTTTGTAAAAATGGTCATTGAACAAAATTGAAATTATTTTTTGCAAAAATGCATAGAGTTTTTAAAGAAGAAAAATACTTAAATAGGATAAAAATTTGAAGAAATTAGTCTCTAAGAAATTTAAATTGATTATTATTCATGGACGAATTATATTGGCTCAAGGAGAAACCAAACTACTAAAGAAATTATAGTGCGGTCCACATGAACATTGGGAAAATTAGTGAAAAGAGTAAAAAATTGCTTACTTAAAAAAAATAATAAAAAAAAAATGACATTGATTAGGTTAGGAACCCTTCACAATTGCTATAATATTTTCATAATTAGGATGTAGCAATTGCATAACCATACTGATTAAATCTTTCTATGGAGATAAAATTTTAAATTTACAATAATATAAATTTGAGAAACATTAAATCAACCAATAAAAAAAAGAAATTTGAAATTATCAATCTAATATTTTGAGATGATTTTATGGAAGTTGGTGAAAAATATTATGTAGGATTAATAATTAAAAAAAAAATATCACTTAAAAGTTTGTCTTCCTTTAATCTATGGCCCAAAAATTTATGCATATGGTAGGAGTGAGTGAAAGTCTGCCCCTTATGTACCACCAACTGATTATTTTAAATGACATGATTTTAATAATGATGATAACTTTCTCCTATCCCTTTCTCTTATCCCCTTTCTCCTACTTCCTTCCTTATTTCCCTTTCTCCTTTCTCTTATTTCTTTCTCCCATCCCTTTCTTCTTTTCCTTTCAGTCAATCCATATTCATGGATAACACTACTATTCCCACTGCCTATTAACAACAAAATTATAATAAATTTTTCCACTTAAAAAATAAAATAAAAAATTCACACAAAATTTCTTAGTCTTCTCACTTCTAGTGTTAAGCAATGAAGTTTTATTGTGGATAATGACAACCTTTGCTCCTAATTTTATAATATAATAGTAAGACACGCCCATGGAATGTCAAACCAACAAGATCTACACCCTCACTTCTAGACACAAGAAAAGATCTAATATCATTACCCACCCAAAGTAAAAGAGCTACTACTCACCATAATAAATCCTAACCCAAAATCCATCTTGTTTCCAATTATTAAACTAACTCTAACCTCTAAGAATTTAATAAATTTTAAGAGTGATGAATAACCCTTCCAACTATTAAATTAACCATAACCCAAGCATTTAACAAATTTTAAAAAGAGTAATGAGTAGCCCTAAGCCAAGGATTTAAAAAAACTTAGATAAAAAAAAAAAATCYATCTCAAAAATCTAGTTTAACTTATATTACATGTAATATGTTATAAATCACACTTTCTTAACATTAGAAACCTCCCCATTAATACAATTGTCACTTAARCATCACAAAATACTAGGAAATRTTTATATGTCCAAAAATGTAATCTACTCTGCCATAATAAATTACATTTTTGGACATGCCAAATGCTATGTGTTGTCCCCTACATCCTTATTTTCAAACACATGGAGATATGAAACCAATTAACCTTGCATCCTTACTTTCAAACACATGGATAGGTATATAGGACCAGYTTTTGGAGTTTAATATCTATAATCATAATTATGTAGCCTCCTTTCAAACATTCATAAACAATTATTTATAATAATTATTTGTTCTATTTGTTAACAACTTTGTAAAATAAATATTATAATAAAATATAATCATAAATATCTAAAAATATTATAATAATATAATAAATGCTAATCATAAATATCTTTATGTCTAGAAAATAATAAAAAAACTCAACTAACAATATTGCCTACAATTATAAAACTTTGTAAAATAAATATTATAATAAAATATAATCATAAATATCTAAAAATATTATAATAATATAATAAATGCTAATCATAAATATATTTATGTCTAGAAAATAAGTTTTTTATGATTTCAACAAATTAATAAAAAAACTCAACTAACAATAACAATATTGCCTACAATTATAAAAAAAATTAGAGCTCAATCAACAATGTTGTCTACAATTATAAGAAAAGTTCACACTTAAAGGCTAACAATACAATATGTGATTTTTTCCTCTCAACCTCCCATTAATGTGAATTTCCTTCCATGTAATTGTGTATTAGAAAAACAAATGTCATATAAACTATTACAACTATTCACCTATGCTCATCATAATTTGTGGTGGCTACCAACACTCAATTAACAACTAATAGGATTGTTCTAATGTAAAATAAGGTATTCTACGAAAGAAAATTTTATAGTTTTCATTGTGACTTGGATCAATAACCACAAACAAGATTGAAAAAACTTCAAACTTGCATGGCACTGTAAACATAATTACAATTATTTTTAATATCAATAATGACCACATGTACTATGAATTATATCTATAATATCCAATAAAAAATTATGTCTATAATATTCAGTAAATGGAAGGGATTAAATGCTTATACTCCCAATCCAACAAGTTTAGATTCACAATCCAGTTCATTTGGGTCAAATTTGGGTCAATTTGTAGAGTTGAATATTTAGAATCCTCTTTTTCAAGTGTCTTCTCAAAAAAAAATTAACAACTAAGTTATATTTGTGGGTATTACTAGTCCATTTTTTCATGTAGTTTTTTTATAAACCCTAACCAACCAAAGTTAGGTATTTAATAAGATAGTTATTTTCATTAACCATAAATGATTGATTAAAATAAAAATCAAAGAAAATTGGTTAGAATTAATTAAATAGTATTAAGCTAAATATCAACATATAGAAGAGGATTTTGTCTTGAACAAAATTGAGATTATCTTTTTACAAGAATGCATTAAAGAGTTTTAAAAGGGAAAAAATGTCTAAATAGCTGAAGAGATGAACAAATTAGTTTGTAAGAAATTTAAATTGATTACTATTCACTACAACAATGTACTAAAAAAAAATGTTGGTAAAAAATATGATGCTCTAGTAAGAATTAAAAGTTTTTTTAGTTGTTCCAGAGTTTGTCTTCCTTGAACCTAAGAAAATAGGTCAATATCCCAAAACTCATAGGAGTAAAAATCTATCCCTTGTAGACCACCAACTAATTATTTTGAATGACATGGTTTTCCTTAAATAAGAATGATAAGTCAATCTATATTAGGGATAGCAATGAGAAATGACTACCCTCACTACTTATCAACAATAAAGTTATAATAAATCTTTCCACTTTATAAGTCAAGTCAATCTATGTTTTTTAGAAACTAATTTTTTTCTCAAACTAATCAAACTCTAAAAAATAATTTCTTTTCTAAAATTAATCAAACTCTACTCATTAAATCATCATACATGGATACTTGGACTAAGAATAAGCTCTCCAAGTATGCTAAGTTTTAACAATTTTTCATTGATCAATCAAACTCTACTCATTAAATCATCATACTTGGATACTTGAACTAAGTGTAAGCTCTCCAAGTATGCTAAGTTTTAACGATTTTTCATAGATCAATGCCCATACTAAATTTTGTACAAACTCCTGCACTATTTCAGCTGTAGTATTTTTATTGGGTTAAAGGCGATATTTTGTTGTTGTTAGAGTATGGAGAAATAAATTAATAGCTGTATATGCCACTATTAGTACAACTTGACCACACAAATATATTTATTCTCTATAATGACAACCTTTCCTATTTTTATAATATAATAGTCAAAAGTTTTTATGGAATGTCAAATCAACAAGATCTACACATGGAAAGATCTAATATCATTACCCACCCAAAGTAAAAGCTACTAAACATCACAATAAATCCTAACCCAAAATCCATCTTGTTTTCAATTATTAAACTCTAACCTCTAAGCATTTAATAAATTTTAAGAGTGATGAGTAACCCTTCCAAGTATTAAACTAACCATAACCCAAGTATTTAACAAATTTTAATAAGGGTAACGAGTAGCCCTAAACCTAAGATTTCAAAAAAACTAAGATAAAAATAAAATTCATCTCAAAAATCTAGTTTACTCATCACACTTTCTTAACATTATAAACCTCTCCATTAATACAATTGTCACTTAAACACCACATAATACTAGACTTTTGGAGTTTAATATTTATAATCATAATTTTGAGTTCTCTTTCAAATATTGATAAACAATTATCTATAACCACTATTTGTGAGAAAAATTGAACAACTTTATAAAATAAATATTATAATAATATAATAAAAAATAATCATAAATATCTCCAAATATTATAATAATATAATAAATGCTAATCATAACTTTAACAAATTAATAACTTTAACAAATTAATAATAATAATAAAAGCAACTAATAATGTTATTTATAATTATAAGAAAACTAGAACTCAACCAACAAGGTTGTCCACAATTATAAGAAAAATTCACTATATGAAAAATTCACATATAAAAGCTAACAAAAAAATATATGATTTTGTCCTCTCCAATTTTGAATTTCCTTCCATGTAATTGTGCTTTAGAAAAAAAAAAAAAAATGTCATACAAACTTTTACAATTATTATCCTATGCTCATCACAATTTGTGGTTGATATCGCTACCAACACTCCTTCATATTGGTTTAATTAACAATTAATAACCCATTGTTTTTATGTAAAATAAAGTATTCTACTATAGTAAATATGATAAGGATACAATAGTTATCATTGTGACTTGGATCAATAACCACAAATAAGATTGAAAAATCTTTAAATATGCATGGCATTATAGTGCAAAATTGATCAAACCTAACATAATAAAAAAATTAAAAACACAACTACAATTATTTTTAGTTTCAATAATGACCAACTACTCTTAATTATACCATGTTTAGATCCACAATCCATTCCATTTGTAGAGAATATTTAGAATTCTCTTTTTCAAACTTCTTCTCAATAGATTTTTAACAAGTTATATTGGTGGCCATTTCTAGTCCATTTTCTTTATGTAATTATTTTCTAAACCTTAACCAACCAAGTTTAGGGCTTTAATAATATAGTCATTTTAGTTAACCATAATTTACTCATAAAATAGTTGATTAAAATAAAATTCAAAGAGAATGCATCAAAGAGTTTTATTAGAGGAAACATGTCTAAATGGCTGAAGAGATGAAGAAATTAGTTAGTAAGAAATTTAAATTGATTACTATCCACGAAGGCATTGTATTATCTAGAGGAGAAACCAAACAGAAAGATTGCATAACAATAGTGATTGAAGTTTGCTATGGAGATAAATTTCTAGATTTACCCTACAATAAATTTAAGGAGAAACATTAAATCAACCCATTAAAAATGAATTTAATTTAAGGTTTTAAGATGATTTAATATGGGTTAAATAAGTTGGTAAAAAATATGATGCTCCACTGAGAATTAAAAGTTTCGATTAGTTGTTTAAGAGTTTGTATTCCTTGAACCTAAGGAAATAGGTCAATGACCTAAAACTCAAAGACATATGGTAGAAGTAAAAATCTACCCCTTATGGATCACCAACTAATTATTTTGAATGACATGGTTTTCCTTAAATAAAAGTGATAAGTCAATCAATATTTAGGGATAACCCAGAGATGACTACCCTCACTACCTATTAACAATAAAGTTATGATAAAGCTTTCCACCTTAAAAATATATATATATATCTAAGACTTTTCACTTGTACAACAAATGTGGGTTAAGCCACTTAATCATTAGCGTATGTTCAAGACTCAAATCCAACAACACAAAAATTAGCCAAACATAAACATACAACCTCTATAAAACCAACCTAATAATCTAAGTATTATAGCCTCTAACTCTTAAGAACAATAAATCTCATTAAGAGATCCTAATGTCCATCAACAAATGTTAATGGTATGGTGTTAATAAAATACACTACCTTGCAATATACACTTAAACTATTGTTAGGGGTAGGGTGTTAATAAAATACCCTATCCTACAACCCAATTTGAGGTTCAATTCTCATTTAGTGCAATTATAATAGTGAACCATTTTCTTGAATCCTTATAATAGAATTATAGTAAGAATCATAATGGTAATAAAGGTTTTGTAGACAATGGGATTTAGCTGAGATATTAAAATATTGATTTAGTTTAAATTGTTAAGAGAGATAGATGATTATGGTGAGAAAGGGTGTTAATTCTTAAAATAAAAAAAGAGAGGTTGTAGTTGGTAGGTTTAGAATATGTGGGGATATATTGGTAAAATCTTAAATATAAATCATTGCTAAAATTAAAATCACCATCAAATCTTATTAAAATAATTATACCGATAAAATTGAGTTATATTTTATAGCTAAGTTTTGAAGAGATTGTAATATACAATATTTACCTCTATAAATACAGGTAATTATACCTAAAAAAATTGAAAACTGAATTATATTTAACTTAGTTTTGAAGAGATTGCAACATACAATCTTATGTATATAAATATAACACTATAGAAATAGAATCATACCACCAAATTATTTAAGCTTGCTACCACACATCTTACCATTGAAATTGTGGGTTAATAGAAAACAACCATAAAATATGTTAATATGGGGAGTAATACTTTCTAGTAAAAATTGACTCAAATTTCCCCTCTTCCCATCATTGATGTGAATTGATTGGTGTGAATTGATTTATTTTTAGTTGGGTATGCATGGGATGGATGTTGCAATCTTTTTAGCACTTGGCTATGAAATACACCTAACTACTCTTAATGCAATAATTTCTTATGGATAGTGGTAAATTCATCTACCACTAACATACTAAAAAAGTTGAATCTTATATTTATTTTTAATCTTAATAATATTGAACCTATGATACTGTTGTGTCAAGAATTTACTTTATTTTAAGAAGTGGTCAATTGGTAATTATAAAATGCTACCTATAACCAAACCAAATAACCTGGGTTCCTTTCAAACACATAAATAAATATGTAACCAACTAACATAACGTTGTCACTTTCAAACATATAATGCTACCTATAACCAAACCAAATAGCCCCTATTCCTTTCAAACACATAAATAAATATGCAACCAACTAACATGACATTGTCACTTTCAAACATATAAGATCAACTTTTGATAATGATAAAATGCTACCTATACCTAAACCAAATAGCCCATCCTTTCAAACACATAGATAAATGTGTAACCCAGTAACCTGACATGGTCACATTCAAACACATAGAGCCAACTTTTGAAATGTAATATTTATAATTCTAATTCTGATAACTCCTTCTAAACATTGATAAACAGTTCTAAATAATTTCAAAAGCTCAATGTATGTGTAATCTCTTTACACATATAGGATTATTACCAGGTTTTACTACGCACTCTTAAAAAAACACCTGCATCTATGTTTATAGAAAATAATTTTAGCATCTTTCCGGTTTTAAATGTTGCTTCTGGACCGGTTTTATTACGAGGTGATAAAGTTTCACCTGTTCGTACCATAAATGATTCCCATAAATGTTTCACCTGCTCGTACCATAAATGATTCCCATCGAAAGTTCCCTTTTCATCAGCAACTAATTAATAAGGTATGTGTATATACAATTAAATGGATTCCCATTGAAAGTCTTTACTATATATAAAACTTCTACGGTCAAGTAACATATTTAATATGTTCTGAAGGTATTTTAAAAATTGAGGGTAATTATTGAATCGAATTAATTTAATGAACATAAATGAAATAGTGATTTGTAATGATTAGGTGTGTAATTGAGAAAGTGTAATGTGTAGCTACTAGTTACCTACGGATTGCCCCCATCCCATTCTTAAACGGATGTAAACCCAAAGGAACATACACAGGAATTTACATACATATGCATATGATTTTTTAGTGTCCAATAACTTAACTGGGCACCCTAATAACTTAACTGGGTATCCTAAAAACCCAAAACAGAAAAATATTTAAGTATATAATTTTTTCCTTAAAACTAGTCAAAACATTACTGGTTAATTCAACATCACTAAACTTAACAGAAAATCACACTGTACTATAATTATATTTATTCTGGATAATGATAATCTCTACATAGTACAATTAATCTGATCTAAAATTTAAATTGATTATTATTTATGACGGCATTGTATTCACTTGAGGAGGAACCAAACTGCTAACATTGGGAAAAATAGTGAAAAGAGTAAAATGTTACTCTAAAACTATAAATTTCAAAGAAGCAAATTTGCTTATTTAAAAAAATTGATGACATTGATCGGGTTAGGAAACCTTCACAATTGCTACAATATTTTCATAATTGGGACGTAGCAATTGCATAACACTAGTGATTGTAGTCTGCTATGGAGATAAATTTTAAAATTTACTATAAAATAAATTTGAGAAACATTAAATCAGTCAATAAAAAAAAGAGAAATTTGAAATTATGAATTTAAGATTTTGACACTATTTTATGGATTAAATAAGTTGGTGAAAAATATGATGTAAGAGTAAGAATTAGAGTTAAGAGTTAAAAATATGATATATATATATTAGTTAAGAGTTGTCTTTCTTTAATCTAAGGAAATAGGTTAATGATCCAAAACTCTAGGCATCTGGTAGGAGTTAAAGACTATCCCTAATTTAAGGAAATAGGTTAATGACCCAAAACTGGAGACATATCGTAGGAATGAAAATCTGCCCCTTCAGTACCACTAACTAATTATTTTAAATGATATGGTTTTCCTTGAATAGTATAATTTCCCTCTAATAATAATAATAATAAATCAATCCATATTCATAAATAACACTCATAGAAGACTATTCTCACTACATATTAATAACAAAGTTATAATAATTTTTTCTATATAAAAAATCTTAAACTTTTTATTAACATTAAAAATTCACTTACACAACAGATATGATTAAACACTAATTCATATTCAAAACTCAAACCAAATCGGGCTTCCACTTCCCGTGTTAAGCAGTCAAGTTCTCTTGCAGTGAACCCATAGATTTTGAGGATGACTTCCTTGTTCAATATAAAGAATCCTATCCTCAGGTAGAATCAGGTTTGGAAGTTCAGAATATTTATAGTCCTAATTCTTCGAACTCCTTCGGAACTTTAGCAGACAGTTTTCGATGGTTTCCAAAAGATCAATAAATGTTTCCATCCCATTCTTAAACAGATTTAAACTGGAACAAAAATATACAGGAATTGAATTTTCTCCATCCCACCCTTAAATGAAGGGTTCTTGTTCACTTATTTTTACATATATGAATATTTAATGTTCAATAACATGTTTACTGGGCACCTTTAAAACAGATTGAAGTACATGTATAAATGTATTAATTTTTTTTTAAACTAATCAAAACAAAATATTTTTGACTAATTCAATATTGTTAAACGTAGCCTAAAATTGTACTATACAATTGTACAGTGTTAAGAATTATTATTATTGATGGGTTATTAATTGTACAGTGTTAAGAATTATTATTATTGATGGGTTATTGTCCTATAATAAAACTATAATTATATTTAAAATTTTATTGTGCCAATCCACTTCATTTGGATCAATTTGTAAAGTTGAATATTTAGAATCTTTTTTTTTCATAAGTCATTAAAAATTATGGATAACTAGTTCTTTTTCTCAATGTAATTCTCTTCTAAGCCCTAATCAACCAAGGTTAGGTTTTTAATGAGGTAGTCCTTTTCATTAACCATAATTTACTGATGAAATGGTTAATTAAAATATGGGTTAAACCACTTAATCCTTAGCATGTATGTTCAAGACTCAAATCCAACAACACAAAAATTAGCCAAAAGTGAACATACAACCACTATAAATCCAACCTAAAAATGTAAGCATTATAGCCTCTGACTCTCAAGAATACTTTATTGGTACCTCATTAAAAGATCCTAATGTCCATCAACAAATATTAATGATATGGTGTTAATAAAATATAAGTTGAAATATACACTCAAACTATTGTTAGGAGTATGGTGTTAATAAAATACTCTATCCTTCAATACAATTTAAGGTTCAATTCTCATTTAGTGCAATTATAATAGTGAACTATTTTCATGAATCCTTATAATAGAATAATAGTAAGAATCACAATGGTAATAAATGTTTTGCATAAAAGGGATTTAGTTGAGATATTTAAATATTGATTTAGTTTAAATTGTTAAGAGATAGATGATCATGGTGTGAAAGAATGTTAATTCTTAAAATAAAAAGGAGAGGTAGCAGTTGGTAGGTTTAGAATATGTGAGAAAATTTTGATAAAATCTTAAATATAAATCATTGCTAAAATTAGAATCACCATCAAATCTTATTAAAATAATTATACTTATAAAATTGAGTTCTATTTTATACCTAAGTTTTGAAGAGATGGTAATATACAATATTTACATATATAAATATAGGTAATTATACCTAGAAAATTGAAAATTGAATTATATTTAACAATTCAGTTTTGAAGAGATTGTAACATACAATCTTTATGTATATAAATATAAAACTATAGAAATAGAATCATACCACCAAATGATTCAAACTTGTTACAACACATCTTATCATTGAAATTGCGGGTTAATAGAAAATAACCATACAATATGCTAAATAAATTATTATGGGGAGTAATACTTTCTATTAAAAATTGACTCAAATTTTCCATCTTCCAAACATTGATGTGAATTGATTTATTTTTAGTTGAGTATAGATGAGATGGATTTTTCAATCCTTTTAGTATTGGGATGTAAAATACACCTAACTTCTCTTAGTGCAATAATTTCCTATAAAACTAATATTCCATTTAACCCTAAAAACAAAATGTTCAAATGTTCAAGATTACTTGCAAATAACTAACTAAACAGATTGTAATGTTTATGGAAATTGAGTGGCCATATAAAATAATCCAATAAGAATACAATAGAAATTTATATGATCACAAGGCATCTAGATTGAAAAAACTTTGAAATTGAATAAATGTTTTATTAACAAAATTGTAATGTTTTATAAAGATGTAATATTGATAAATTTATCTACAACAAAACCACTAAAAAGTTAAAAATTGAATTATATATATTTTTAATCTTAATACTGTTGAACCTATACTAAGTTAAAAATTGAATTATATATTTTTTTTAATCTTAGAGAATCATTTTTCAATACAAAGGTACGGGGACTTCGCTATCTGATGTGGGGTAGTATTATTCTATTTTGGTTTGTTGCAACTTGGATTAATTTCGAAATGTAACATACTGTCTTCATCCAATTGTGAGGGTAATCATTTTGACTGAGCAATTTACATATGAATTTTTAGTGTATAATAACAGGTTTACTGGACACCCTTAAAACAGAATATATATATATATATAAAAGTAAATAAAATTAAAAAATACTTAAGTATATGTATTAATTTAATTTTTTTTTCTAAAACTAATCAAAACATTATTATTTAATTCAGCATCATTAAATTTAGGGAAAAATCACAATGCACTACAATTACAAATTATATTTATTTTCAATAATGACAACCTCTACCACAGTACAATAATGACAACACTCAATAGAGCTAATTTTGTTTACAGTCTTGGTTGTCCAAATTAAAAAACTCTTCTAGAATTAAGTTTATGTGCCATCAAACATAAGGTGTTTATGTGAAGCAAAGAATATTATGTTATAAATCATCCACGGATAAAAACAGAATAAGGATATTATGTTAAAAAAAAATGGATGAGTATTTGGTAAAATCTTTTTTTAAATAAAATTGAGATTATTTTATCATGTTCATTCATGGTAACCATGTGATTTCTACTTATTTTACAATGTTATAAAATTAATTATAATTAATAAATTAACGAAAATATTTAGGTGGTTTGTATTACTTACTAATTTTTCCTATCTAATTCTTAAACAGATCTAAACCTAAAAATTGAATTTTCTCCATCCAATTCTTGAAGGGTTCTTAAAAGATCTCCACTGACTTAATCTGCATACATATGAATCTTTAGTGTCTAATAACAGGGTTTACTGAGCACCCATCCAATTCTTGAAGGTTTCTTAAAAGATATCCAGTGACTTAATCTACATATATATGAATCTTTAGTGTCTAATAATAGGTTACATATGGATCTTTAGTATCTAATAATAAGGTTTACTAAGCACCCATCCAATTCTTAAGGTTTCTTAAAATATCCTCAATGACTTAATCTACATATATATGAATCTTTAGTGTCTAATAACAGGGTTTACTGAGCACCCTTAAAACAGAAAAATAATTAAATACATGTTTATATGTATTATTATTTTTTTTCTAAAACTAGTCAAAACATCACTGTTAATTTATCATCATTAAATTTATCAATAACTGAGTAGTGTTCAAGAACAATCAATCAATGATAGAGTAGTGTCCAAGAACAATCAATCTCATCTAGAATCCAAACACAGGAATTGAATTGTCTCCACTTTCTCTGTGACGTATTGTTTTTGGATTAAGTAACCTACATACATATAAATCTTTAGTGTCCAATAACAAGGTTTACTGGGTACCATTAAAACAGATAAATATTCAAATACATGTTTAAATATGTATTAAATTTTTTTCCATATATTATTTTTTTTCAAAAAACTAATCAAAACATTAATGATAATTAAGCATCACTAAATTTAACTGAAAATTATTGATAAAATAATTTCCAATAACAAAACTACAATCTATCTAATCTAAAATCCAAACATAATACACATGCCAGAGTATAAACCTAGAAAATATTATAATATTTATAATAATCATAGATCCAGAATCCAAATATTATACTCTTATATGTGTAATATTATCTAGAATCCAAATAAACATAATCTAGAATCCAAATATTATAATATTTATTATAGTCATAGATTATAATAAAATAACTAAAATAACGGGTACAAGTCATATTATTATAGTCATAGATTCGCTCGTACGTGATTCCTTCATATGCTCTCTCCCATTATCTCTCCATTTTAACTATCAACTGAACTGGATTCTAAGTTCTAACGTTACTGGCAGGTCCCCTTTTTTTGTACACTCCACCTTTCCATATCTCTTGGCAAATAATAGGCATTTTATCGAATCATGTTCTCAGCATTTAAAACTGATTTCATCCCACTGGTCTAGTTTCCAAATATTATAATAATATAATAAATAATAATGATAAATACATTTAGATTTAAAAAATCAATTTTTTAATAAGTTCAACCAATTAATTAAAAAAAAATTAATCAACAAAACGAATTTAATCAACAAAACAATATTGTAAATAATTATCAAAAAATTAAAGTTTAACCAACAATGTACTTATTTATAATTATAAAAAAAATTAATTATAAAAAATTAAAATTCAACCAACAATATAATAATTGTTTACAATTATAAAAAAAATTCATATTTAAAAACAAAATTTCATATTTAAAAACTAAACCAAGAAATAAGTAATTTTGTATTACATTCTCCCATTAATGTGACACCTTCTACCCTCTCCCATTAATCTGAGTTTACTTACCAGTAATTGTTGATTGTTTATTAAAAACAAATGTCATATAAACTTTTACTACTATTCTCCTATACTCATCACAATCTCTACTTTTACTATTCTCCTATGCTCATCACAATCTCTGCTACTGACACTCCTTCATATTGATTTAATTAAAAAGTAACAAGCCTTTGTAAAATAAGGTAAGGAAATAAGAGAAGGATATGATAATTTCCATTGTGAAAATGGATATATGGATATATATAGTGCAAAATTATCCAAATTTAATACATTAAAAGAGTTAAAAACATAATTACAATTATTTTTAATTTTAATAATAATTGTACTCTTAACTATATCATATGATATATTTTTATTTTTATTAAGAAACTATGAGAATTATATCATCAACTAGACTTTCCTAAAAAACTATCAAACTGAATTATACCATCCCATAAAATTTCCCAAAAAGAAGAGGGTAAATGACATGGATTAAATGGGATGTACTCTTAATGTAACATGTTTAGATCCACAATCCAGTTCATTTGAGCAAGTTT
>ML821390.1:119036-130234 GCA_009831015.1 Picea engelmannii
TTTTAATGATCATTCTAGTTCTATGGTTATGCATCTATGTTTGAGATTTCTTGTTTTATGACAAACAGTTTTCCTGCTCCGTCTATGTTTTCGTCTTATACCAGAGAGTTCATGATCGATTGATTCACATGAGTTGTTGTAGTTATGCTATGATAAAGCATTTACCGTTGCATTATTGTATTCCCTGGTTTTCTACATTTGGATGTAAGAGGATCTTGCCTTTAGATGCTTCCTCTCACAGTCTGTTAGAAACCTGATGTTTATAACAGACCCCTGCACTCTTCTTACGAAAGTATTCCCCCTACTCACCCTTATTATGACTCATTGTTTGAAGTTTATCTAAGACCTCACTCGCCCATGCATGCCTGGCCAAGTTTCAGAATTGAGACGATATTGTTCTGAGTTTACTTCCATTTGATCACCCCTTTATAAACAAATCATGACATTAAACTGTTGGGTGTCGGGCTCTGCTCCTGCTTCAATCCAGGAGTGACTTTCGACGCTAACAGTGTGATTTGACAGACTCTGTATAAAAGGGTCGATGAATGTAAATTATGTGTGTATATATATGTAGCATGATTGCTGAGAGGGGGATGTACTGAAAAAGAGACCACGATGGATGATGAAAGGTGGTGGAAGGTACCTGGAATGGTGGCGTTAACTTCCACCGAACCAATACCGTGTTGGTATTTACTGGCTCAAAGACCAAAGCTACTCTCTGGCCCTGGAATGAATTAATCGTCGGGATGGTAGGTGGGGAGACTCCTCATGAGTTAATGAGGGGATGGGGGTGAACCGCCCATCCGTAGAAACCCTCAAACCTAACCACGACGGGGGAATTTGTGTCGCACGCAACCTTGCAGGACAAAGAAAGAAAGGAAGTGTGGGGAGGGGGATGCGAGAGAGGATCACGGAAGGAGAACCAAAGGAACTCCAGAAAAATACAGGGAGTCATGAGCAGAGGAGAAGGAGAGTGACCTTCTTCCTGGACTTCCAACGAACGGGAAGTAAGGTACTGAGTCTCAAAGCATCGTGGTCTAGTTCGGGGGTGGCTAGTGGTAAATCCATTTGGATTCGCTGAGCCTACGGTTGGGTGGAAACGAGCACCCTTCTCAGCAGTCATGCCATACTTGGTGTTCTTTCTGATAAGTGTTTACATCTCACATCTTAAATTAAAAATATAATGGATGCATACTCATGTTTGTACACTTATAAATGATTGATTTCTGTATAGAAGTGTTTGCCTGGTATTTCGACCCGCAACAATGAATGTGTGCTTATACTTATATGACTATAATCGATTTACGTATCGAATGTATAAGTTCAGATTTGAGCTCATCCCCTGGAGAGTTGTCCCATGTTCATGACCCAGGATATGCATGGTTTGTTTTCCCAAAGGCACCTCCTTCTGGGAAGCTCCATCATATTCCAGAGCTAGAGTGAGTTTTTGGAAGGGACTACTGTTTTTAAGTAAGTATTTAAGCTTACCTCACCCCTGTCATAGAGTTCATATCTCGATAATCTAAGAAGACCCTTCTGTCAGGTCACCCAGCCTGGTGATAATTACTCAAGGATTCGTTGGAGGATTTTATGGCCTAAGTTTGGAAACCTCGCACCAGAAAGAACGGTTCCCTAAGTTTTGGTGTTTTGGTGTTTCGTCTCCCGGGATATCTAAAGGTAAGTTTTCTTGTACTCGTCAGTCCTGAAATCTCGACTTGCGAAACCCCGAAAGGACATAGTGTGGTTAGAGTTTGGTGTTTCAGCACTCGGGAAACCCAAGGGTCAACTCCCTTGTACTCGCCAGTCATGAAGTCCCGACTTGCGAAACCCTGAAATGAGCTTAGCGACGAATATAAACATAGGAGTTTCAGCTCCTGGGAAGCCTAAGTGCGAGACCCGAAATAAACTCAGCCTCATAGATAGATATATATATATATATACATATATCGATGTTTCAGAGTTTCGGCTCCTGGGAAACTCGGATGCGAGACCTCTTGTCATCACACATCGCGAAATCTCGACTTGCGAAACCCTGAAACGAGCTTAGCGTATATATATGAGCTTCGGAGTTTCAGCTTCTAGGAAACTCAGATGTGAGACCGCTTGTCATTGCACATCGCGAAATCTCTATTTGTGAAACCTTGAAACGAGCTTAGCGTATATATATGAGCTTCGGAGTTTCAACTCCCAGAAAACTCATATGAGAGACCTCTTGTCATCGCACATCGTGAAATATCGACTTGCAAAACCCCGAAGTGAGTTTAGTGGATATATGAGCTTCGTAGTTTCGGCCCCCAAATATCCTAGATGCGAGACCTCCTGTCTATGCATATCGCAAAATCCCGAAGTATGAAACCCCGAAACACTTGGGATACTTAAAGGCAAGTCCCTTGTACTCGTCAGTCCTAAAATCCCGACTTGTGAAACCCTAGAATAGTCTAGCGTGATTATAGTCTTGATGTTTTGGTGTTTCGGCACCTAGGATACCTAAGGGTAAGTTCTCTTGTAATCGTCAGTCCCGAAATCCCGACTTGAGAGACCTCGAAATGATAATAGCGCAGAGAAGATATGGTATTTCGGTGTTTCGGAACCTGGGATATCTAAAGGCAAGTCCCTTGTACTCGCCAGTCCTGAAATCCTGACTTGTGAAACCCTGAAATGATACAGCGTGAATGGACTTTGATATTTCGGCGTTTCGGCACCCAGGAATACTAAGGGTCAGTTTCCTTGTATTCGCCAAACGTGAAATCCCGATGTGAGAAACCCCGAAATGATAGAGCGTGAATAGATTTTGATGTTTCATTGTTTCAGTACCCAAGAATCCCAAGGGTCAGATTCCTTGTATTCGCCAGTCGCGAAATCCCGACTTGCGAAACCCCGAAATGATAATAGCACGGATAAGTCTTGATGTCTCGATATTTCGGCAACCGGGATATCTAGAAGTAAGTCCCTGGTACATGCCAGTCCCTAATTCCCAACTTGTGAAATCTCGATATGGCTTAGCGCATGTAGATTTGGTTTTCGGTGTTTCGACACCCGGAAAACCAAAGGGTATGAACCCCTCATCCTCTTCTACTGCGAAAACCTGGTACGCGAAACTCTGAAAGGTGGGATGCTAGGTTTTTAATCCAAGGCATTGTTAGATGGGACAAACTGTTGGTTCCTTTCAGATTTCGTCTCTTCGAGAGACAAAAGAGCAAGGGAACACATGCATCGCGATTTCCCGAATCGTGAAAACCAGAAACGCCCCTCCGGTAAGGTCCGTGGTCATAGCCAACGATCACATGGGTAAGGATAAAGGATGGTAGGGTCTACATCAGGCCCCATAGGAATTCTAGGATTCTGTTCCTCGATGAAAAGAAGGAAAAAGCCGAAAAATATTAGTTCTCGTAGTAGGTATGTGACAAATTGGTATCAGAGCATGGTTACAACACTTGGCCTACTTGGGCTCATGAACGGATTGCGTAGAAACTGCATTCAGAGTACTGTTAAAAGGAGTAATTCTTTATCTTGACCCCCCTCAATTAAAAGTCGAAGTTAAGAATGAAAACTCCTATTGTGTGTGTGCATGTGAAAAATAAGAATTATGTATTGGTCATAAATGAATACAAATATTGACTAACAACCAACGTTTTTCTTTTGCACACAAGCGGAAGATCAACCGCGGGAAATTACAGGCATATAGAACAGTGACTCACCATGAAGTGGGGGAGGGCTCCCATAATAGAGATGAAGAGTCTGACGAAAGGAGGGTGGTAGGGACCCCTCCAGATCTAGCTGAGACCATGAGGAGCCTCATGGTCGAATTACAGAGCTGCAAGGCTGACAACAAAAAGATGATAAAAGAGCAAGAGAAGCAAACAGAAATTAATGTTGTTTTACTGCAGAGATTATCCGACATACAAAGGAAATTGCAACATGAACCTGAGACATAGAAACATGGTCATGTCAGTGGCCACACTGAGAGGATCACCTCAAGAAAGGTCCACCCTAGAGATAAGGGACAAGCATTAGACGATTCTTCTGGAAAGGGAGCTGGTGACTCGGAGGGATCTTCTAGCAGCAGAACTAGTTCTCATTCCTAAAGAAAACAAAAGAAGCGGAAACTTTCCAAGAGTCATAATCTCGAAGAGTTCAAGAAGGCCAAACCACCCTCCTTTGATAGTGAAATAAATAAAGGAGAGGAAGCAGAGGCCTGGCTGCTTGAACTAAAGAAGTATTTTAGAGTCCATGACTTCTCAGAAAACTTGAAGGTCCGAGTAGCCACCTTCAACTTGAATGGAAAGGCTTCCATTTGGTGGGAAGACCTTAAGAATGTAAAAGGGATTCACGAAGAATACCTGTGTTGGGAACAACTTTTGAAATACTTCAGGAAGAAGTATCTATCGGAAAAATATTTCGACGAAAAGACTAAAGAATTCTATGAACTCAAGCTGGGGAAACTCACCATAGAGGAATATGTCAATAAATTCCTCGATTTGTTGAGGTATGTACCCTACATAAAAGAAGAAAAGGAAAAGGTGCAACGATTCATCAGTGGACTGCCTAAGGACTACCAGAACATAATTGAATTTGACGAACCAAAGACCCTAGAAGATACTATCTGAAAGGCAAGATATTGTTATGAACATCTTGGGCATCGGACAAGACCTCGCGAAGGCTAGAAGCAGAAGAATAGTTCAGGATTCTAGAAAAGGGGGTTTAAATCCCCAAGATTTAAGGACTATAAAAAGAACTCAAGGATGAGATTCCCATCCCGAAGCGTACACCAGCAGAACTTTCCCTCCTTGAGCGGAAATAAACTTTCTGGATATGCCCCAGTAAAGACTGATAACCCAAAGAGGAACTTTTGAAATGTTGGGGTTGTGGAGAAGAACATTTACTAAGGGACTTCCCGCTCCAACAACAAAACAGTCGAAGAATTTACAATGTTCAATAAGCTACCACCATCAATAACGTGGCCAAGACTGTACCGCAAATTTATGCAGCCTTGGATAATAACCAAGATGACCACCAAGCTTCAGTGGTGGAAATCGAAGGTATGATCACCAACCATATAGTGTCTATTATGATTGCCTTGGCTCAAATTTGAGTTATATAGCCCCTAAGGTTGTTGATAAATGTAAACTACAGCCACATAAAAATTCCAAGCCATGGTTGGTACAGTTAGCCACTGGCACCAAAAGAAGAGTAGCGGAGGTCATACCAGCCTGCCAATTCATTATGGGAGAATTCCCCACCCAAGAAACCCTTAACATATTACCCCTCGGATCATATGATTTGTTGATTGGTATGGACTAGATAGCCACCCACAAAGCCAAAATGGATTGTTACCATAAAACCTTGAAATGTGTAAGAGAAGAAGGAAGGAGAATAACCCTTCAAGGGATCCAAAAACATGTCTCAGTGAGACAAATATCATCTCTTCAAATGAGAAAGTATTACAGAAAAGGATGTCCCCTATATGCAATACAGGTGTTGAAAACAATTGAAGGTGACAAACCAAGCCTTGAAGACCACCCCACACTGAGAGAATACATAGATGTATTTCCGGAAGAGGTACCGGGTTTACCTCCGAGAAGGGACATCGACTTCTCAATAGAACTTGCACCAGGAGTGGTGCTAGTGTCTAGGACACCCTACGGGATGAGCACACCTGAGCTAGTTGAACTAAAATTACAACTGAAAGAAATGATGGATAGAGGTTATATCCGGCCCAGCGTGTCTCCATGGGGAGCACCAATCCTGTTTGTGAAAAAGAAAGATGGTACCCTCCGACTGTATATAGATTATAGACAACTCAATAAGTTAACCATAAAGAACACGTACCCCTTACCCAGGATCGATGACTTGTTCGATCAATTGGGTGGTGCCTCTATATTCTCGAAGATTGACTTGAGATATGGATACCACCAAGTATAAATCAAGGGCAAAGACATCCACAAAACTGCCTTCAGGAAGATATATGGTCACTACGAGTTTGTGGTAGTGCCATTCGGATTGACCAATTCCCCTGCCACATTTATGTGCTTTATGAACAATGTGCTCAGCAAATTCCTAGACAAATTTGTGTTGGTTTTTATTGATGACATATTAATTTACTCCAAGAATAGAGAGGAACATGAGGAACACCTTAGGCTTGTGCTTCAAGTGCTAAGAGAACATCAACTCTATGCCAAATTTAGCAAGTGTGACTTTTTCCATAAGCAAATACATTACTTGGGCCATGTCCTATCTGAAGAAGGAGTAGAAGTAGACCCTGATAATATTAGGTCTATCATGGAATGGCCTACCCCAAAGGACGTTTCGGATATCAGATCCTTTATGGGTTTGGCAGGATACTATAGGAGATTTATAAAAGGATTCTCCAAGATTGGGAGCCCAATCACTACCCTCTAGAAGAAGGGGACAAAATTCACGTGGACACAAAAATGTGAAGAAAGATTTCAAACCCTGAAACATCTACTAACCCACACACCCATGTTGAAGATCGTCGACCCCGAAGTTGATTTCCTCATATGCATAGATGCATGTAAGGAAGGTCTCGGAGGAGTCCTTATGCAGGGAGGAAGTGTGATCTACTATGAATCCTAAAAATTGAATGAGCACGAAGTCAACTATGTGACCCATGATCTAGAGTTGGCCGCCATAGTGCATGCCTTGAAAATGTGGAGGCATTACCTCCTGGGAAGAAAATTTGTACTTATGACAAACCACTGTGGATTGTGATATATGTTTGACCAACCAAAGCTCAATGCCATACAAGCTAGGTGGATGGCCCTCCTCAGCGAGTTTGATTTTGAAATCAAACATATTAATGGAAAGGAAAATAGGGTGGTCAATGCCCTTAGCAGAAGCATGAAAACAATTCACCTGGCAGCGGTAAGCACCTTCGAGACAGATGCCAAAGAAAGAGTCAAAAATGCACAAGAGACAAACACATTCTTCTAGACCGTGACCTCGTACCTACAGTAAGAACCCACAGGGATAAAGTATGGAAGCTACCAAATGATGGAAGGAGGTCTGCTCACTTACAAAAACAGATTGTATATCTTAGATTGTGACGACTTGAAGAGGTTCATAATGGATGAACTGCACAAAAGACCCTATACTGGTCATCTAGGATACCAGAAGATGATCATGGCCACCAGGAAACAATTATATTGGCCTGGATTGAAGAAAGACATAGCTCAGTACTTAGCCAAATGCATAGAATTCCAACAGGTTAAAGTAAAACACCGACACCCAACAAAATTATTACAACCTCTACCAATCCCGGAATGGAAATGGGAAACCATATCCATGGATTTCATCACCGGATTACCAACCTCAACCAAAAAAAATGACGCCATCATGGTAGTAGTGGATAAATTGAGCAAGTCCACTCATTTTATCCCTGTCAAGTTGACTTGTAAGGCAATAGACATCACCAATGTATTCATGAAGGATATATTCAGACTGCATGGTATGCCAAAAGAGATCGTGTCTGATAGAGACATGAAATTTGCTTCCAACTTTTGGAAATCACTGATGGTTGGTTTGGAGACCAAGTTACTATTTAGCATAGCCTATCACCCTCAAACCGATGGACAGATGGAAAGGGTGAACCAAATATTAGAAGACATTCTCAKRATGCATGTAATGCATCAAGCCAAAAAGTGGGAAGACTACCTGCCACTAGTGGAATTYGCCTACAACAACGGCTACCAAGAATCCCTGAAGACGAGCCCTTTCAAAGTCCTCTATAGTAGGCCATGCAATACTCCAGTCAGTTGGAGTGATCCCGTAAACAGAGTTACTATTGGACCTGACATGTTGAAAGAAATGGAACAACAAGTGTTTCAGATAAAACAAAATCTAAAGGTCGCTCAGAACCGACAGAAAAGTTACGCCGACCAAAGGAGAACTCCAAGAGAGTTCAAGGTGGGAGACCACGTATACCTCAGGGTTAGGCCCAAGAAGAGTTCCCTGAAGATGGGAGCATGGGCCAAGTTGGCACCTCGATATTATGGACCCTTTGAATTTCTAGATAGAGTGGGACCTATAGCCTATAGGCTAGCACTTCCTCCCACAGTAAAAGCACATAATGTTTTCCATGTTTCATTGTTGAAGAAATATGTACATGATTTTAATCATATAATTGACTGGTCTGTGATCCAGGTGGAACCGGAGGGAGAAATCCTACCAGAACCTCAATGCATATTGGACAGAAAGGAAACCCTGCTCAGGAACCGAACCATTGCACAGGTCAAGGTGCAGTGGAAACATTTTGTCCCAAATGAGGCTACCTAGGAAATGGAAGATGCCATGAAACAGGCATACCCGATTTTGTTTATTTTTGTACTTAGAAGTTATATTGATAGATAAAACATCAAGGATGATGTTCCTTTAAGGGGGACGGAATTGTAACACCCTATTTTCCCCAGTCTGCAAAAATAACTATATTGGTCGAGAACTATGTCAAACTCCAAGATGTGAATGTGTGATTTGACAGACCCTGTATAAAAGGGTCGATGAATGTAAATGATGTGTGTATATATATGTAGAATGACTACTGAGAGGGGGATGTATTGAAAAAGATACCACGATGGCTGATGAAAGGTGGTGGAAGGCACCTGGAATGGTGGCGTTAACTTCCACCGAACCAATACCGTGTTGGTCTTTACTGGCTCAAAGACCAAAGCTGCTCTCTGGCCTTGGAATGAATTACTTGTCGGGATGGTAGGTGGGGAGACTCCTCATGATTTAATGAGGGGATGGGGGTGAACCGCCCATCCATAGAAACCCTCAGACCTGACCACGGTGGGGGAATTTTTGTCGCACGCAACCTTGCAGGAAAAAGCAAGAAAGGAAGTGTGGGGAGGGGGATGCAAGAGAGGATCACGGAAGGAGAACCAAAGGAACTCTGGAAAAATACAGGGAGTCATGAGCATAGGAGAAGGAGAGTAACCTTCATCCTGGACTTCCAACAAATGGGAAGTAAGATACTGAGTCTCAAAGCATCATGGTCTAGCTCGGGGGTGGCTAGTGGTAAATCCATTTGGAGTCGCTGAGCCTACGGTTGGGTGGAAACGAGCACCTTTCTCAGCAGTCATGCCATACTTGGTGTTCTTTCTAATAAGTGTTTACATCTCGCATCTTGAATTAAAAATATAATGGATGCATGCTCATGTTTGTACACTTATAAATGATTAATTTCTATATAGAAGTGTTTGTCTGGTATTTCGACCCACAACAATGAATGCGTGCTTATACTTATATGACTATAATCGATTTATGTATCGAATGTATAAGTTCATATTCAAGCTCATCCCCTGGAGAGTTGTCCCATGTTCACGACCCATGATATGCCTGGTTTGTTTTCCCGAAGGCACCTCCTTTTGGGAAGCTCCATCATATTCCAGAGCCAGAGTGAGTTTCTAGAAGGGACTACCATTTTTAAATAAGTATTTAAGCTTACCTCACCCCTGTCACAGAGTTCATAGCTCGATAATCTAAGAATACCCTTCCGTCAGGTCACCCATCCTGGTGATAATTACCCAAGGATCCGTTGGAGGATTTTATGGCCTAAGTTTGAAAACCTCGCACCAGAAAGAATGGTTCCCTAAGTTTTGGTGTTTCGATGTTTCAGCTCCTGGGATATCTAAAGGTAAGTTTTCTTGTACTCGCCAATCCCGAAATCCCAACTTGCAAAACCCCGAAAGGACATAGCATGGTTAGAGTTTGGTGTTTCATTGTTTCGACACCCAGGAAACCCAAGGGTCAGTTCCCTTGTACTCGCCAGTCGCGAAGTCTCGACTTGTGAAACCCCGAAATGAGCTTAGTGATGAATATAAACATAGGAGTTTCGTCTCTTGGAAAACCTAAGTGTGAGACCCGAAATGAACTCAGCCTCATATATATATATACATATATTGATGTTTCGGAGTTTCGACTCCCGGGAAACTCAGATGCGATACCTCTTGTCATCGCACATCGTGAAATCTCGACTTGCAAAACCCTGAAACGAGCTTAGCGTATATATATGAGCTTCGGAGTTTCGGCTCCCGAGAAACTCAGATGCAAGACCTCTTTTCATCGCACATCGCAAAATCCCGACTTGCAAAATCCCGAAACGAGCTTACCGTATATATATGAGCTTCGGAGTTTCGGCTCCCGAAAAACTCAGATGTGAGACCTCTTGTCATTGCACATCGCGAAATCCTGACTTGTGAAACCCCGAATTGAGTTTAGTGGATATATGAGCTTCGGAGTTTCGGCCCCCGAATATCCTAGATGCGAGACCTCTTGTCTGCGCATATCGTGAAATCTCGAAGTATGAAACCCCGAAATAAGTATAGCGTGGATAAGTTTTGATGTTTCGGTGTTTCGGCACCTGGGATACTTAAAGGCAAGTCCCTTGTACTCGTCAGTCCCAAAATCCCGACTTGCGAAACCCTGGAATAGTGTAGCATGATTAGAGTCTTGATGTTTCATTGTTTCGGCACCCGAGATACCTAAGGGTAAGTTCTCTTGTAATCGTCAATCCCGAAATCTCGACTTGCGAGACCCTGAAATGATAATAGCAAGGACGAGATGTGGTGTTTCGGTATTTCAACACTCGGGATATCTAAAGGAAAGTCCCTTGTACTCGCCAGTCCTGAAATCCCGACATGCGAAACTCCGAAATGATACAGCGTGAATGGACTTTGATATTACGGCATTTCAGCACCCTGGAATCCTAAGGGTCAGTTTCCTTGTATTTGCCAGACGTGAAATCCCGATGTGAGAAACCCCGAAATGATAGAGCGTGAATAGATTTTGATGTTTCGGCGTTTCAGCACCCAAGAATCCCAAGGGTCAAATTCCTTGTATTCGCCAGTCGTGAAATCCCAACTTACGAAACCGTGAAATGATAATAGCGTGGATAAGTCTTGATGTCTCGGTATTTCGGCAACTGGGATATCTAGAAGTAAGTCCCTGGTACACGCCAGTCCTGAATTCCCAACTTGTGAAATCCCGATATGGCTTAGCGGATGTAGATTTGGTTTTTGGTGTTTCGGCACCGGGAAAACTGAAGGGTATGAACCCCTCATCCTCTTCTACCGTGAAAACCTGGTACACGAAACTCTGAAAGGTGGGATGCTAGGTTTTTAATCCGAGGTATTGTTAGATGGGACAAACTGTTGGTTCCTTTCGGATTTCGTCTCTTCGAGAGA
>ML821391.1:0-32957 GCA_009831015.1 Picea engelmannii
CAGACATGATTTCTCCAATGGTCTCTAGTTGTTCTTTAATCTCTGATAACTACATAAAGAAGAGTGCAACTGAGTCACCCTTTGTCATCTTGGTACTTTGAAGTTGGCTCTTTAAGGTAAGAGCTCTGAGAGTGTTGTAACTTTCAAACATTCCTTTTAAGACTTCATACATATCATAGGTTGTCTTCAAATTGGCAATACGAGGCAAGAGGTGATCTCTTACTGAGTAGATGATTATTTTTCTTGCTTTGACATCATCTTCATTTCTTATCTTCTTCTCTATATATGTAGCAGTGTCTGGTACAAATTTAGTTGTCACATCCAAGAGATCATATTCTTCAAGAGCGACTAGAAGCTTTGATTTCCAGGGGTTGAAGTTGCTTGCTCCATCAAGCCTATCTTCTACCAAAGTTTTGTTCTTCATTTGATTTGTTTCTTCAAATTCTCACCAACTGGATTTTGAAAACCTAATGATTAGGTTAAATTAAAAACCTTAGATTATATTGGACTTATGACTGCCAACAATCAATTTGATAGTAACACAAAAATGCTTGCTGATTCAGAAAAATGTTTCTTTAGAAATCCAGAATTAATATTCTGCAGGAAATTTCGGCACCCTAGAAACCCTAGGTCCAAATATCAAAGTTTCTCGAAATTTCGTTTTGAGAGCTTCTGGAGATGCGTTGGAAGAGGTTGTACTCTTCTATGACAAGAACACCCCCAACATCCAAGTTTTAAGGGGCCGAAACACCCAAAAGAGGAGGGTTGTACAGATTTTCTGGAAACCCTAGGAGGGTTGTACGGTTCTGTAGGAGAGTAGGAATGACTGGTAAAGGATGAGACTTGGTAGATGCTTGTGCAATGGGTTCATTCAAGACCTATGATCTGATACCATGTTGATTTTTCATAAGCATTAGCTTAAGCATGAAGTTCATTCCATTTTATCATTTAACCATAACCATAAATGTTGCAGGAACCAAGATCACAAGAAGAAGCACCATGCACAAGAACACAAAATGTATCTTGGGAAACCCTTCTCAATAAGGGAAGCAAACCTAGCCAAATCCTTTGCTATAATATTCAAGAGAAAGACCTTTGCCACCAAGAAAGACCTAGCACACAAGAGGGTGCTCAAACCCTAGAACTCTAGTGCCCAATAGAGGTGCACACCTTTTGCCAAAGAAGTGTACTTGATGAAATTTCCAAACTCACAAGAAAGATATGATTCCACAATGAGGAATTTTCCTTTACTTATATTAGACTTGTCCTATCAAATGAAGTGTCTATTGGCTCAACAAGGCCGACCTCTCTAAGACATATTATTATTATTATAATTAATTTTAATATTAATTATCTTTTACATTTATTATTAAACATATTAAGGTGGTGCCGACTTGTACCCTTTACATAAAAATTAGGGTTACAGGTGGGTCTGACTCTTGAATAGTATATAGCAAAGTATCTAATACACCTAATAGTGCTCGCCCACTAGAGGCACATCCATAGAGATGTCATAGCTCTGATTCACTGCATTACACAGAAGAACCAGATCTTCACACGTTCACCTGTGCTCATCCACAGACACGTCCACTCTTCAGATTTTATTTCCCACTGCCTCACACAGGAGAATCGTCTGGAGTCTTCTCGTCAACTCTACTGCCAATTCATCATTTTCATTTCTGTTCTCATGATGATGCACCCAACACTTTGGGATTTCACATGTTCATATTATGCTCAGCCACATGCATGTCCTAACTCAACATATCACCTTTCCCACTGGATAATCATCTGGAGTTCTTCTCAACTCTCTGAATGGAGGAGGTCATCTCTACGTTCCCAGCTCTGTCTCAGGTAGGAACCACCTACCCTTCTTAGGGGCTTTCTCTCAGGTTTGTAAGCTGAGAGAAAGACTTCACATAGCAACAATGATCCACACCTCACAGGTTTGTAAGCTGGAGAATGTCTCACATAGTTGCAATCATCAACAAATAGGAGTTAACATCAAGGACACTTGATCATGTTCCTCTTCTAATGGCGATGGTTTGCATGCATGTGCCATGAAAAAGACCAAACTTATAAAGATAAATAAGTAAGAGAAAACCAATTAAAGCATAAACAAGCAAAGAAGAGTGACCAACAAAACACAATGCATGGAAATAAATTGTTCAACAAATTGGTGGAGTCCTTATGGGAATGAATACAAAGATATGAAACATGAGAATATGGTTCACACTATAATTGTAAATAGGAAGGTCTCCTATTCCAATGGAAAAAATAGGATCGATGCCAAAATATAAACAATTCCTACATTAGAGCAACCCATCGTAAAAAGGCTTTGCCACATAATTTGGGTGAAGGAGAAAGAAGAGATAGTGCATCGGTGTCCAATGAGGATGAGCATAAGGTATACTTAGGTAGCCAAAGGTTTAAATGGGACACTTTAAAGGGATTTTTTAACTCATATATTCTAGTTCAAGGATATACCTTATTCTGTGAATGATGGCCACGAGCATAATCCAAAGGCAATATGAAATCTAGTCTAGGGTCATGCCTCCTAGAAGTAATTTTTGTCTAATTAATATATTACAAGGTCCTTTGTGATTTGTTAATTCCATGAAATTATTTATAACATTCAATTATTTGACAGTCTCTTCAGTGTAGTAACATTAATGGTATTCATTTTGGAAGTGTGCTCCATATTATCCCCTCCAAGTGAGATATGTGTTGTTGGTTGAGATGAGTCAAACATATTACTGAAAGAATATTGTTGAAGAACATCCATTTTGATAGATAATATGTGGTCTTATCTCAAGTGTAAGAGGTAGTGGTGGTTGGAAGTAATTAAAGTTAATATTATTCCTTTACATGGAATCCAACTTATTATCCTGAAGTGTAAGAGGTAAGTGTAAGAGGTAGGGATGGTGAAAATGAATAAAATATATGTTTGATTTTTGAAATGGAATCATTTTATAGGATATCCTATTCAAGTGTAGTAGGTGGTGCTAGAGGGAAGGTTCGAGACAATTATAATTTCCAGATGGGATAGAGTCTATTGGCATGCTAGTGAAACAATTGGGACTAAATAAATAGTCAATAGAAGAGCCAAGGTAGAGATTATCCAAAAGGTTATTTGAGGAAGCTAAGGGATTATAAAGTTTTTAAATGCTGATGGAATTCTATGGTGGAAGAGGCCATATTACTTTTTCCCCGAGGAGGAAATGGATATGTTACTAAGAAGGGAGAATGTAAATTATCAATCTCTAATTGTAGGTCATTCAAAGGATTGAAATGATCATACTAGGTGGGAGTCGAGATTGTCCAACTCGTGGGTATGACCCTTTCATCTAGCCGCATAATTGGTTTTTTAAACAACACAGTGACAGTTGGAATTACCTATATATATCCTCCATGACATATACTCCCAAGGAGAAAGTTAATTTCGATGTGTGATTTTATCATGAATACATAGACTAAAGTAATATGACCCTCTAATTGGATCCAGAGGTTAGGTTAAATGCTCCCAATTACTAACTGAGAAGGTGGCGGGTCTAATACTAGGGTAGTATTGGAGCTTTGTAAAGTGGTTTCCAAAACTTTTAAAAGTTTTGATTTCGACGAGGGAGCGTCACGTGTATAGCGAATGGTTTGGTGGTATTGGATATTTATGCTCCGCTAAACCCTGATCACTTTATCCTCTGGAATCATTTAGATCATTGATCACCCTTCTTTGTAACCGTGGATCTTGCGCCTTTTGCATTGGGCTTGGATTTAGATAATTTTCCAACCTAGACATGTGGGAAATATTACAACACGTGTGATACTTATTCCATCACTTATCAGTCAGTCATAATCAATCATAATTCTTCAAAAATATTTTGTAATCATAGCCTAATTAATAAAACAAAATTTAAATGTGAAGATTACTCATGATTATAAGGTGATGAAAATATGTACCTCTTCAAATTTTGAGATGATTTGTTAATTAATATGACTTTGACATGAAAATTTCTATATATTTAGGACTTGGAAAATGAGTTTTCACATAGTTTAATTATTTAGTTCAATTAGTAAGCAAGTTTTGAGAATGACTGATGATTATACAATGATGATGGATGTAGAAGGCACAAATCATTGGGAGGAGGATAATACAGAAAATATCCATGTAGAAAATGATCAGGTTAATGTTATGGAAGATGAAAATCATGATTCGATTAATATTTCTTCTAATGTCCAAGAGAATCAAAGGAGTGAGAATCAAAGGAGTGTTTCTTCTTCTTTCTAGACTTTTCTTGCTCATTGTGCTTATAACGCTCCATAGTTGAGACCTAAAATATGTAGATTATGTGGTCACATGCTTATGACTAGTCATGAATGTTGCATGCATCTGAATAGAGGGGATACCTATAGAAACATTCAACCTACAGAACGTGAAAGTTCTATTTCGGGACCGAGAGTGGATTCTCAGAGCATGGTTGAATTAAAACTTGACAAAATTGTGTTAGATATTTGTGAAATTAAACAAGGCGTTCATATAATGAAATGTCCTCAATGTAAGATGACATGGAAATATACATTGATCCTTCTAGCCCTTCCTCATCAAGTTTTTATTTTTAAATTTTGAGGCAAGGTATATATAAAATGTATTAAATTCTTTTGAATATAAATACATTCTTATGTTTGTACAACCAAGTGTCTCAGATTTCCTATTTTCCTATCTTTTTAAGTGCATAAATATCTATTCTGTATTTTGTCCTTTTGTAAAGCAATTTTCATAAAGAAATTTCAAAGTACTCATAAATATAAATACTCACATTTCCTATTTTCTTGTCTTTTCAAGGGTATATATATATTTATGGTGTGTTTTGTCTTTTTGTAAAGCATTTTTCATAAATAAAGTTCAAATTACTCATTAAAATTAAAGATAAAATCATTTTATGTTGACCTTATGAAATTACATGAAAACATGGTATTGAGGAAAATGCATGCCCTGTTAGATAAAAATGCACGTTGAGTGCATAGGATTGCATGTTTACATAGTAAGGAGGAATATGCACATCTTGTTAATGACAAATGCATGTCTGCATTATAAAAATGCACGCCCTTGACAAGTTTTGTAGACTTTTAATGACGTAAACCCTAAATGGTTCTTCCTTATCCCATATGAATGGGTTTCATAGGAATATGATTGAAAATGGATGTTGATGAGTGAAAATGGATGAAGATGAATGAAAATGGATGTCAACAATTTTTTTTAATTAATAGTTTTTCCTCTAAAAAAACCATATTTTTATTACTGAAAATAAAATTACAGAGGTTAAAAATGCAAGCAAGCTGATAAAATAACTAACTGCTACTTGAAATTGAAATCTGGTAAATAATTGAAATATATAGTGGTTTGTGGTTATAAACATGTATGAGTGTGTATATATACACATCAAAGCCTGCAAAACTTTAAAATTTACTTGAGGTTGAGTTGTACACATATACACCACCATTCTCATCTTGTTTGCAAGACGTTTGAGTAAAACATAAGTAGTTTCTTGTACTTGACATGTTGATATAACAATGGTAATTGAATAGATTTATATTTGTTGTTATGAATATGAAAAATATATGTATCAAGTATATTGCATATGGATTGTAAAACTATAATTGTGCATGCAAATTACAATACATACAGAAGCTACAAATGCAACATTTGCCCAAATTCCTCCACAATACAACTATACAACTATAAATAAAGCACTTGAGGTCACTACAAAAAATATCATGTGAAGGGTTTTATCCACTATACAATTGTAAATAAATCACTTGAGGTCACTACATCAATCCATCCCCATAAGTAATGCTACACTACCAAAATGTCATTAGAGTTTTGATGAACTCTTCCTCTTGATTACAATTTCTAGCACATGTATCTTATTTATCAATGAAGGGGGGAGTCACAAGCACACCAAGGAATCCTAGGAGGATATTTGGATCCCATTAAAGTTCAACAAGCTTATCCACAAGTGTTTATTCTTTTCCTTCCTATTGTGGTAATGGATAATATGAATTCTTTTAAATCTTAGTATTCATGTTCGGTGGCTTTCATTTCATGCTTTGGATTTTTATATCTTATCCAAAGTAGGATTTGATATATGCAAATATATCTAGTGTTTAGTTTAAATGCATCACCATTTGCATCACCATTTTTCTTGAGGCTCAACCCAAAATTATTGAGATTAAGGGGGTTTTATCCACCCTTGTGTCCAAAACCCACCAACAAAGTGCATTATTTCAGTGTTCTTTTTCTTGGGTTACCTAGTGATTTTGGTTTTACAGAAGTGAAATATATTATACTACAACTAATATTTCAGATTCAATGATAAAGTTCACATTTTATGGGAAACAAACATGAGAAACCTCAAGTAAATGAGGTCAAATTTTTGAATTTTCATTAAACATGGATTTTCAAAATTTCCATACTGAAGTGGGAATTGGCTTAAGTCTATACCAATTATGTGTGTTTTTCCCTACCCAATATTAAGGTGGTTGGTCCTTAATGGAACAACAAAAATGATAAGAAGTCTATTTACCTTCAACAACAACACACTATATGCAACCCTAGTCTTAAACTCTAATATGCAAGCATTCTCTCATAAATACCCTACTGGATATGTTCATATACAAAAACAGTCCACAACCACAACATTTTACTTATGGAATCATTAATATATCATCTATCACTATAAATCATTTTAGAATTGTATATGTAACAACACATATTAGTTGATGCATGTATCCTCAAACCAAAATGTATATTTCACCCTTTACCAAATGCCAATCTAAGGCTATAAATAGGTGTAAAATCACAAATTACACCTTCTGCAAGTTGAACCACTTAATTAGGTAAAAAATGTGACTAGGGAATGCATTTTACTCTAAGGCAGTTTTACCTTCAAATTTACATGAAATCCAAAATCTAGGTGCATGAAAGCAACCTCTCCTATTCTTCAAGTGAACTTTAGATGACATAGGTAAATTTACCATATATATAACTCCATCTCACAACTTATAAAATAATTTTTGGAGCTACAAGAAATCTTGGGCATGCATTTTAATTTGGTCACTTAGTACAATTTCAACCTTCAAAATTACAAGGCAAACTTTGCCTCTTTTGCACAACAACACTTTTTAAACTTGCAATTGCAAAATTAACAACATTAACAGGTCTAATATGATAAACCAAACCCCCAACAACTTGCACAACTTAAATCTAAGGTACAATACAACCTTTGATTACTTTTTACAATCAGGTTGTGCATTTCTAGGGTTTTACTAGGCATCTCTTGCCTATTTTTGCACAACAGAGTATTTTATGACTGAAAATGAAAAACTAAGTATACATGCCTATGTAAAATGACTTCAAATCATTTACAATTTGAACCACTCAAATTAAATGAGTTTTGGGACCTGGGCATGCATTTTAGTGTAGTCCAGTGTGCATTTTGTACCAAGGCAAAATTTACACCAAAGCAAAATTTTCCCATTTTGTCCTGTAAGACAATTTTTGTTTTTTTTGCAAAATAAAGCATTTTAAGTTTCCAATTGCATAAACAAAGGTATAGACAGATGTACAACTCTTCTACAACCTTGTAATATATTATGTAATATTGACCTCTTCATTCTATAAGGAAACTTTTGGTATTTTTGCACAATAAAGGGTTTTGTTTTTCTAAATACACAAACAAAAGTATATGTAGATGTCAATAAATCATTTACACACTCTACAACTTGAATCAATCAATTTGGAGGCGAAAAAACTTTATATTTTCTATGATTTAATCTCTTTAAAGTATTTTTTAATATGGGTTAATTCTGCGTTGTTAAGTTTTATGCCATTTTCTATGTATCATTGGTTGGTTAGAAGTTATTGACCTTCCATCCTCTGATTCATCAAAAGGTCGTGAATATTTGTGCATAAAAATTATCCTTTTTGGAGTGTAAAAACACTCCTCATTGTACAATAATGTTATAAATATTGTAATTATCATTTACAACGTAAATCTTAAATTATGGAGGATTATCCAACTTTGGGCGTGCAATTTCATATAGCCAACTTTAACAATTTGGACCTTTGGTTTCACAAGGCAACTTTTATCCTTTATTCACATAAGGTAGGTTTTTGTTTGAAAATTCCAATATAAGGTTATGGACATGCATAAAATCACAAATTACACCTTTTGCAAGTTGAATCACTCAATTTGAGTCAAAATTGAGACTAGGGCATGCATTTTACTCTAAAGCAGTTTTGCCTTCAAATTTTCATGAAATACCGAATCTAGGTGCATGAAAGCAACCTCTATTGTTATTCAATTTCACTTTAAATGACATAGGTGAAATCACCATATTTCTAAATCCATTGTACAACTTATAAAACAATTTTTGGAGCTACAGAGAAGCTTGGGTGTGCATTTTAATTTGGTCACTTAGTACAATTTAGACCTTCCAAATTACAAGGAAAACATTGCCTCTTTTGCACAACAACCCTTTTTAAACTTGAAATTGAAAAATTAACAACATGAACAAGTATAATTGTTGGAATTTTTTTCAATACTCATAGGGAGGGTGAATCAATATTGCTTATTTTTCTCAAATTAAATTAATTCTTTATTAATTTATAACAATTTATCAACAAGAATGTATAAAAATCTAAATTTTAAATGTAACAATTATAAAAATTATATTTCATTTACAAGTTATAGTTTGTAAGAGACACCAATCTCTCTTCTTTTGTGCACCAACTCAAGGATACACCAATCCCCTATTTTCCAAGCACCAATTTGAGGAAGAACTAACTCCCTGTAGATCAAGCTCCAACATGTAGATGACTCCAATCCTCTTGTTTTCAAGCACCAACTTGAGGAAGCTGCGACTCCCTGTTTCAAGCTTCAACCTATAAAGGAATCCAATCCTCCCTTTCTCCTCCCTTCCACCCTCACTGAATGTGAATGTTTCATGTTCTTCCTTGGACTCTGCCTGTGTTTTGATCTTCTGAATTAGACCACAAAGACATTTTCCTTCCACCACATTTTCTGGTTTATATAGTCTTTCAATGGGTATAAAATTTGAACTAGTGTGTCTTTTAATAATGTATCATTGCACGTCTTCATTTATTTAATAAAAATGTTGTTTTAATAACAACTTTCTTCCTTTATTATTATTATTTTAAAGTAATCGAGTGACCTTGGTTTTTTTCTTCAACATCTTTTAAAATTAAGAATCATATTCTCAATTTGCACTGGTAAGCCAGACACTTTTTCTTGGAGTATTTTCCTTTCAATGGTTATCATATTTTGAGCCTTTTTAAGCCTATTTCCTGTATTGAAATAGACAGGTGCTAAATTTGTGGCCCCCTTTTAAATCTATGGTCTTTACTTTAAGAGATTTCGAGCCAAAAACTCAATCTAGCACCTTCGTGGCAAGATAATTTAACTGCGCAACCAACCTTTACTACTCGTCATGAGACCACACGCTAAAATATGGTCTAACTGGATCTTTTAACACCTTTGTATCCCTAACGCTAAGTTCTTCACTCCATAGGACTGATGTTTGTGACCAATGACTTATTAATATGTATGGAATTACTACTTACCCCTCATGGTATCCCTCTTAGTGGTGCGGGTGATCAAAATGGTTTTAGAAACCCGCTATCGAGGTATCCACATTCATAGGATTCTACCATGTGTCTACCGTGGTAATTTACAAACCACCTATGTGGATTCCAACCTTCTCATTATCCTCTTCTCCCTTCGTCGATGCGTGCTACATCTCCACCATAGATCTATCGTCCTGATGAACGGTTAGATATGAACCTCCCACGATCTTTATTGCACCTCGATATAATGATTGGTTTTTAGTCATGTGTTGAGTGGACGATCCTGGATTTCCTAGGAGCTTTATATAGATCCACGGTTTGGATTTAATCAACCGTTGAGTGGATGGTCCTCATTTGTTTCAAACATGGAATTTTTACTTAGAATTATTTTACGTGGCAGCATCGCCGACTCACAAACTTGCAGACTCATATGTATTCTTGAGTGTCATCAAAATGCACACTTAATTTCCTCTACCTCCATAATGAACCTATACTTGGAATTTTTAAGTGATTCTTCTCGTGTTCGTGACTCACATGTATTCTCGGGTTCACGGAATCGTTGACTCACAGACTCACATGTCTTCTCGGGTTCACAGAATTGTTGACTCACAGACTCACTTGTCTTCTCGGATGTCATCAAAATGCATGCCCAACTTCCGCTACCTCCATAATGAACCATACTTAGAAATTTTTAAGCGATTCTTTATATAAGTCCGACCGATAGAATATGATACTTAGCCATTTTTTGGGGTGCGAAACGAAATCACGAAAAAATATCCGAGCCGTTGGATTGTGGTTCCATTTTGATCCAATGGTCATCGATTAATCAACCTCGTTCTTCACCATTCACTGTCGATTCCTCCATCCAATCATGCTCTTATTTTGATCCAACGATCAACATTGTTCTTTGTTTTCTACAGTCGATTCCTGCAACTTTCACACTTATAATGAGCATCGATCATTATAATAAACAAATAATAGAATCTCAGGTAGATTTGGAACATGTTCTTTTTGATCTTTGTTCATATATGATTACTGTATTTTTTTTTAGCAGCATATTTTGATCTTTTTTTTATTTCTATGGGACAACTTCAGCCTTGTATGTCTCATAATAAAAAACCATCTTCTCAGGCTTCTCATTACTCCATTTGCTTCATCAGAGTTAATGCTCTTGCAAATCTCTCTTGCAATTGGTATAGACGGGTAATTTTTTGGATGATAAACCCATATTAACCTTTGTTGAGATCAATGACAACATAACACCATGTCCAACATTCTCCCCCTTTGACATTGATGGCAACAAAGTAACAACTCTTTATTTTAATTGAGTTTTACTATTTATTCTCCCCCTTTGACAACAATGACATAAAGGACATTTCTTTGCTCCCCTTGAGGTTTTACTCCCTCTGACCATGTGCTCCTTCTCTGATGAATCTTGTGCAATTCAATTAGATATGGGGATTACCCCCAATTTCAGTCTAAGGTATGCAAAAGTATTCCTGGGTAAATGTTTTGTGAATATATTTGCAATTTGTTCTTTAGTATCCTCATATTCGACTTTAACAATTTTTTGAGAAACTTGTTCCCATAAGAAATGAAATTTAATTGGGATATGCTTGGTTTTTGAGTGCATGACAGGATTCTTCAACAAATTTATAACACTGGTGTTGTCACAGTTAATAATAATAAGATGATCATACTTTACTTGTAGATCTTCTAGGGTTTGTTTCATCCATATTTCTTGAGTGCAACAAGATGCAATCACAATATATCCATCTTTTGCTGTAGATAGTGATATGGAGGATTGATTTTTACTTAGCCATGATACAAGACATTTTCCTAGGAATAATTATCCTCCAGTAGTGCTTTTCATGTCATCCACACTTCCAGCCCAGTCTGCATCAGTATATGCAGTTAAAGTGAAGTCTTCTATTTTTGGATACCACAATCCAAAAATGAAGGTGCCTTTGAGATATTTAAAAATCCTTTTAACTTACTTCATGTGATTCTCTTTAGGTGTAGATTGAAATCTGGCCACTAATCCTACAACTTTCATGATATCTGGTCTTGTTTCTGTTGGATATAATAGGCTACCAATCATTGATATATACATGGTTTGGTCTACATTTAGTGATTCATCTTCTTTTCTTAGTGTTGGCCCTTGACTAAGTTTTGGAGATCCTTGGTCATGTTTGACCTCTTTTGGGACTTCGACAGGATGGTCGAAGGTAGAGCGCAAGTTGAAGCAGAGATCGCGGGATCTCAGCCCCTTTTTAGGGTAGTTTTGGGATTAGGGTTTATGTAACGGGTATGGGATGTCGGACCATGGGTTTACCCATGTTTAGGCCCATTTGGTAATGTATAAATAGATATCTAGGCGATGTAAGAAGGAGGAAGATGCTAAGTGATAGAGTTCTATCTATGTGATTGCAAAGGCTTTGTGCATAGTGTATGTTGAGACTTGCAGAGCTAAGTGCAAGTGATTAAACCTAGCTTGAGGAAGGAGGATATGGCTAGGTGCGCGTAGATCTCCTGTCCTATGTGGAGTGGATTCTGAGGCTTTGTGCATGTAAGGAGATTGATAGAAGATAATAAAGAAGACAAAGAGTTGGTGGACGTAGCCCCACATTGGGGTGAACCACGTATATCCTGTGTTATGGTTGCTTTGTGCATTCTGGTTATTGTATTGTGTATGTAATTTAAGCTTAAGTGCAATAATGAATGTTTAGATGAATCTAGTATGATAGCTTAGTGCTTAAATGTTGTGAATAAATGCTAGATCTGATCTTTTTCCATATGCTAAGTGCTTATATGTGTTAGATCTGGTAGAATACTGCATTGTTTTGTAATTAGGGTTTGGATATGCGATGTGAATAAGGGTTAATTACTGATGAATGTTAACTGCTAAGTGCTTTGTTAAGTGGTATAATCAGAGATCTGTGTCCCAGATAGGTTGCAGACATTTGAGTCCTGCAACCACCCTTGCCTCTACCTCGGGTGAGACTTCATCTGCTTCGCAGGTGTTGTCGAAAGGGCCGGTAGTTAGGGTTTTGTTGGTGCGCTGTTGAAGCATTGAACCCTGGGTCTTCCCCTATGCCAACACTTAGTTTTCATCTTGTAATCATAGGAGTGCTCATAGGTTTGCAATATTCCATTTGAAATTTCTTCAACATTTCTTTAATATATTTGGTCTGAGATATGAATATGTTTTTTTTTCTGATTGTGAAACTTGTAATCCTAGGAAGAATGTCAGTTCACCAAGCATTTACAACTTGAATTCCTTTTGCATTTCTGTAGAAAATTATTTGCTTAGAGGATTTAGATTACTTCTAAAGATGATATCATCCACATATACTACAACAATAATCATATTCTAATTTTCAATTTTAATATAAAGATTGTTGTCAGTGGCTCCTCTTTTGTATCCTTGCTGCTATAGATGATTATCAAGTCTTGAAAACCATGCCCTGGGAGATTTTTTGAGACCATACAATTCTTTCTTTAATTTGCAGACACAATCTTTATTTTCTGATAATATAAATCCTTCAGGTTGTTCTATATAAACTTCTTCCTCTAGATTTCCATTTAAGAATGCTGATTTGACATACATTTGATATATTTTGAAGTTCCTAAAACATGAAAATGCCAAAAATATTCTGATAGATTCTAATATGGCCACATGGGAATTTTTTTCCTCAAAGTCAATCCCTTCTACTTGTGCATATCCTTTGCACACTAATCTTGCTTTATTCCTTATAATTTGACCAGCTTCATTAATTTTATTTTTTAAAATCCACTTGGTCCCTACCACATTTTTGTCTTTTGGTCTTGGGACAAGTTCTTAGGTCCGATTCTTCTCTATTTGATCAAGCTCTTCATTCATGGCTTTAATCCATTCTTTATCTTTGCTAGCTTCTGCAATTTTTTTGGGTTCTATTAGGGAGAGCATTTCTTGTTCTAATTCATATGTTACACTTCTTCTTGTTTCAACTCCAACAATTTTGTTTCCTATGATTTGAATTTCTAGATGATCCCTTTGTACTCTTCTTGATGGTGCTTTTGATTCTTGTCTTGATGATGCCTCCTCTTTGTTTTCTTCTTCACTTTGTGATTATTCTTCTTGAATTTATTCAATTTAATCATCATCATCATCATCATCTCTTCTTCTTTCATCAACATGTGAATTGTCTTGAGATTTGATTCTTCTTGATGTTAGATCATTCACCTTGACATTTTCACATACCACAATTTTATGCAATATCATATTGTAGCATCTGTAGGCCTTTTCATTGGATGAGTAACCAAGAAATATACCATCACCTGAACTGGAATAAAATTTTCCTAGATTATCATCATCTCTTTTATATATCATTTGCTCCCAAAGGCTCTGAAGTGTTTTACTGATGTTGTCTTGCCAAAACACAACTCATATGATGTCTTGTCATGGTTAACTCTAAGCTGTGCTCTGTTAAGAATATATACTGCTTCTCTCCAATAGGTATCTGGGAGTTTGGCTTCATTTAACATAGTTCTGGCTGCTTCTTGGGTAATTCTATTTTTCCTTTCAGCTACTCCATTTTGTTGAGAATTTCTTGGAGCTAAAAAGTGTCTTTTAATTCCACAAGTTTCACAAAACTCATTGAACTCATCTGAGGTAAATTCCCCTCCATTGTCTGATCTTAGGCACTTGATTTTGAGTCTAGTCTCATTTTTAACATGTGCTTTGAAGACTTTGAATTTTTTTAATGCTTCTGATTTCTCTTTAAGAAAAGATACCCAAGTCATCCTTGTATAGTCGTCAATGAATAAAATGAAATAATGTTCAACTTGCATGCTTTTAGTTCTTGTTGGTCCATAGAGTTAAGTGTGGACAAGTTCTAATGGTTTTGATATATAATATTCTTTTGTCTCGAATATTACTCTTGTCTGCTTTCCATGTTGGCAGTGCCTACAAACAAAATTTGAAGGTTTAATAATATTTGGCATATCTCTCACAACTTCCTTTTTATTGACTTTTATTAAATTGTCAAAACCTGTATGTCCCATTCTTCTGTGCCATAGCCAACTTTCATCTATTTGGCTCATGCAACATTTTTCTTCTTCTTCTATGTTTAAGATATAAACATTAATTGGTGTCCTTGGTGCAACAACCACTAGTTTTCCTGAGTCTTCTTTTCTAATTTCACATTTTCGGTAGTCAAATATGAGTATGTCTCCTTCATCACAAGTTTGGCTCACACTGAGGAGATTAAGCTTCAAATTTTCAACTAATAACACATTTTCTGCTTTAGCTTTATTTTTTCCTAGACTGATTGTGCCCTTTCCAAGTATCTTGACAATGACATTATCTCCAAATGTAACACTTCCTTTTTCTTTCTTTTCCAGACTGAGGAATTTGTCTTGATCTCAAGTCATATGTTTTGAACATCCACTGTCAACATATCATTGACTCCTTTTATCTTTAGCATATAAGGCTACCTTACACTCTGTTTCCTTTTCTTCCATGCCTTCTTATGCTTTTCTTTTTGAATTTTGGAAGTTTTTATGGGAATCTTTGGTAGTCTACAGTCACTAGATTTGTGACCATAATTGTTTCATTTGTGGTATTCAACATTGTAATTTTGCAGTGGAGAGAATGAATTATAGATTTTGTTCCCTTGATTATTATTATTCTTGTTGTTCTTATAGCCATATTTTTGAACATTTTTATGATTGTATTGTCCATAAGCTCTACAATGTAATGCTTTATGCCCAAAATTATTGCAAGAGAAACAATAGCCAATAAAGAGACGTTGATACCTTTTTGGGGGAGTTCTTATTGTAGTTGTATTATTTCTATATTCATTTTCTTTTTGGGAGAACAGATTTAGGTTGATTAGAACCAATCTTTATTTTTCTTTCTTCCTTTTTGAAAGAACTCTGAAGGGAAGATGCATAACCTTTTGGATTTTTGTCAATTTTCTGAGATGTAGAGTTAGATTCTTTGTTAGATTTCTTTTGATCATAACCCAGTTCTGAATTATTGCTTGATGATCTTTGACTGTTAAGAATATCATCCAATATTTTTGAATTGTTTTCAAATCTTGATTGGTTGTTTCCTTTCTCAAGTTCTCTTTCATAAAAACAATTTCAAGCTCTAGATTTTCACAGTCTAATTACTTTTCATTGAGTTGTTTACTTATGATCTCTTCAATTCTTTTGGCTTCTTCGAATTGAGTCTTCAATTCAATAAAGATTTTTTCTGATTCCTTGATGGTTATTAAAACTTCCTTTTCCCTTGATTTTTGTTTTTCTTCATGTACTAATAGTTGTTCTCTTAATGATTTGTTCTTCTTTTTATATTTTCTTAGTTCTTCAAGAGAATTAATAAGTTCTCCTTCAAGGTCTACTTCTCCTTCAAATTCAGAGTTTTCTTCATTATCATCAACAACGTTATTTTGAGTTTCTATGCCCATAAACAAAATTTCGGTCTCGTCCCTTCACTCATGTCAGATGAACTACTGTCTTCTTTGGAGTAGACGTTTTTCTTTTTGTAGAATTTCTTCTTCTTTTCAGTTTTTCTCTTCGTAGGTTCTTTATGATTTTGAGTTTCTTCATCATCACTCTATTCCTGCTTTGGATAGGGACATTTGGAGGCAAAATGACCAACTTTTCCACAATTAAAACATTTGAGGGGTAACTTCCCTTTGTATTTCCCATACCCTTTCTTGAGTTTCCTTATAAAGTTAGCCTCTTCTTCATGTGATATGTATGAGTGATTTTCATTTGGTAAATTCTCATTGTTCTTTGTTTCTTTTTATGCTTTGAAGGTTGTTTCCCTTTTTGATGACTTTTCTTGCTTGGTTCCCATTTCATAGGCTATAAGAATCCCATGAAGTTCATCCATTGTAAGTTTGTCAATATTTTCTCAATCTTCCACGGTAGATACCTTGGAATCATATCTCATTGGTAATGATATCAACACCTTTTGGACAATAATTTTGTCTTTTATCTCTTCTCCCAATGCTTTGATTGAATTGAATTTTTCATCCACTCTTTGAAAATATTCTGCAATGTTTTCTTCTTCTTTCATCTTTTAGACTCTCAAACTGCCCTATGTATGTTTGAAGTTTTGATTTCTTAAATTTTCCATCTCCTTCATAGATGACTTTAAGTTTGTTCCAAATTTATTTTTCTGATTTACAATGCATCACTTTTACAAATATGGGGTTTGCTAATCCACCCAGAATTGCATTAACAACCCTTGAATTATCATTGCAGAGTTTCTTTGCAACAACATCTGAAGGTGCAATAGTTGGTGCAGTGTAACCATTTACCACATATGGCCAAACATCGCATCCAAGATCCATCATATAACTTTTCATACTTATACTTCAAAATGCATAATCATTTCCTTTGAACAATGGTGCTCTGTTGGAGGACATTCCTTCTTGTTAATCCATTGGATTTATCAGAATCTTCCTTCAAGTGGTTAGACTGTGGTGAACGAACCTGTTCTGATACCAATTGTTGGAATTTTTTTCAATACTGGGGGGGGGGGGTGAATTAGTATTCCTTTTTTTTTCTCAAATTAAATTAATTCTTTATTAATTTATAACAATTTATCAACAATAATGTACAAAACTCTAAATTTTAAATGTAACAATCATAACATTTATATTTCATTTACAAGTTACAGTTTGTAAGAGACACCAATCTCTCTTCTTTTGAGCACCAACTCAAGGAGACACCAATCCCCTGTTTTCCAAGCACCAACTTGAGGAAGCACTAACTCCCTATAGATCAAACTCTAACATGTAGAGGAATCCAATCCTCTTATTTTCAAGCACCAACTTGACGAAGTTGCAACTCCCTGTTTCAGGCTTCAACTTGTAGAGGACTCCAATCCTCCCTTGCTCCTCCCTTCCACCCTCACTTCATGTGAATGTTTCACATTCTTCCTTGGACTCTGTCTATGTTTTGATCTTCTAAATTAGACCACAGAGATGTCTTCCTTCCACCATATTTTCTAGTTTATATAGTCTTTCAACCGGTATAGAATTTGAATTGGTGTGTATTTTAATATTGTTTCATTACACCTCTTCATTTATTTAATAATAATGTTGTTTTAATAACAACTTTCTTCCTTTATTATTATTATTTTTATTTTTAAGTAATCGATTGACCTTGGTTTTTTTCTTCAATATCTTTTTAAATTAAGAATCATATTCTCAATTTGCATTGGTAATCCAAACACTTTTTCTTGGAGTGTTTTCCTTTAAGTGATTATCATATTTCAATCCTTTTAAAGCGTATTTATTGCATTGAAAGAGATAGGTGCTAAATTCGTGCCCCCCTTTTAAATCTCTGGTATTTACTTTATGAGACCTCGAGCCACAAACTCAATCTAGCACCTTCATCGCAGGATAATTTAACTTCACAACCAACCTTTACTACTCTTCATGAGACCACTGGCTAAACTATGGTCTAATTGGATATTTTAACACCTTTGTATCCCTTATGCTAAGTTCTTCACTCCATAGGACCGACGTTTGTGACCACCGACTTATTAATATGTATGGAATTACTACTTAGCACTTGTGGTATCCCTCTTAGTGGCGTAGGTGATCAGAATGGTTTTAGAAACCCACTATCGGGGTATCCACGTTCACAGGATGCTACCACATGTCTACCATGATATTTAAAAACCACCTACATGGATGCCAACCTTCTGATTATTCTCTTCTCCCTTTGGTGATGTGCGCTACATCTCCACCATAGATCTATCGTACTGATGAACAATTAGATTTGAACCTCCCACAATCTTTATTGCACCTCAATCCTGTTAAATATTTGATGTGCTCATTTTACCATAGACAATATCACTAATGTCACCCAACCATTGGCACAAACCACCCCCAACCACCATAAACGTTTCTAGATAGAATGATTCCAGAAGCAACACTAGAACCAATAGATAACCAAGAGAGCTTATCTTTCTCCAAAGATAGGTCACCAGACATAAATTCCCAAAGCCATAGAACAAGAACAATACTCAGCTGTAGCAACAGTTGCAGTTGCAATTACCAAGAATACCACTAAGAGATACTAGAAGTAGGGCACATATATTAGGCTAGATAACACTAGAGAGAGAGACCAAGAATTACCCCAAAAGATGTTCCTTTCTTTCCTTGCAGCTACAACTCCAAACTTTCACTACCCTTGAGAGTGAGTGAGGTGAGTGTGTACAAATGAGTTCAAGAATCTCTTATTTATAGTGGTTCTTGTCACCTGTCTGGGCCGATTTGTCCTTTTAGAATCTAATACTTTAATATTAATTATTTTACTAAGCCAACTTGTCTTCTAGGGTTTTTACACATCTGTTTAGGGTTTCTCATGCTTCCGGAATATTCTATTCTATCGAAATGTTACATATGGAGGTTAACACCTCCTGCAACTATCATAACATCAACACTCCCTCCTAGCTAGGGAGGTATTAACTGTAATGGTTTCAAACACATCCATCCATTTCTCATGGCATGGGAAAGGCTCACATAGTCTTGCATACCATTCTATATGTAGCATTATCATAGCCACACATGCTATCTCATGATCACGTAGATAAATTCATGAGCATCATCATCACTATCCATCTAGCTGGAAATCACCTCAAACACTACTGGTTGGCACACCAGCCTAGGAAACACCTTCAACACTACTAGTAGTCTTCATGGAAATATAGTAGTAGTACACAATTACTACAATGACATTCAATATATCACACCAGTTTCAATCCATAGCAATACACAAATGCTATCCATTGGTACACAACCACTCCTAGTAGTGCAAAACTACTATCTAGTGACACTCAGTCACTACCGATGGAATACATCCACCACAATAGCACACAACTACTGTCCAGAGACCCATAGTCTCCACAATAATCAACTAATAGCTACATTAGATATCACCGTGAAATACAACAATTTCTTGACATCAAATCATATCATCATCTTCATCATCTCTCGAGGCCATACTCCATCTGAGTAATCAAGCATGATGTTCGATAAGTCATATGCTGGACTCAACACACTCAATAAAGTGTCTCGCATAAGTCACTCACTCAACAGAGTGATACATGGACCATTCTTCTAATCTAGACATACGTCCTAGAAGAATGACTATACCAACAGATGCTATGCCCCGAAATGGATACAAGAACCATCCTCTCCATTGTATTATCTCTAATTCGTACTATAATGATGCAAATGCATCATATGTAAGCTGTACTGCCATGATATGGAGTACCATCTACATCATCTCTAAGCCATACTAGCATGATGTGAATGCATCATATCTAAGCTGTACTGGCACTATGTGCATCATATCTAAGCCATACTAGCATGGTGTTGATGCACCATCTCTAAGTTGTACTGTCATGATGCGACTCATATGCATCATCTCGAAGTTGTACTAGCATGATGCTACTACATCATATCTAAGCTGTACTAGCATGATGCGACTCAGACATATGCATCATCTCTAAGCTGTACTAGCATGATGCTAATGCATCATATCCAAGATGTACTAGCATGATGCTAATGCATCATATCTAAGCTGTACTAGCATGATGCAACTCAGGACATATGTATCATATCTAAGTTGTACTAGCATGATGCTGAAGCACCATATCTAAGTTTTACTAGCATGATATAGATCAACGATCTGTCAACCTGGACCATTCTCCACAGGGAGAATGTCTGTCCACCAATACAATGACTATCCATGATTCCATATATCATCACTCTCTCCCAACCGAGGAATTCATCTCCTCCCTTTCAACCAAGGGAGAAATCTCCACAATTCCCAGCTTGTCCCTCAAGTATGCAAACTTTATCTTGGACATAGGCTTCGTCAAAATATCAACTGTTTTCTCATCGGTGGAGATGTACTGGAGAATCACTTCTTCTTTCTCAACTTTATCAAAGAGAAAATAGTACTTGATCTAAATGTGCTTCAATGTAACAACCCTCCTAGTTAAGGACAACTACTCTGACAACGGGTGCAGTTTTTTTTTGTTTTAACCGTGTGTGCGCGTGTGTGGGAAGGGAAACATACACACTAGACTCTACGTCGCCACCCGACGACTGACAAGACGCAACCAAGACGATCACAACAAGAGGACGCAAGGCGCACAACAAGCAACTATAAGTAGGAAACCACACAAGGTGTTACGTTCAGTATAGTCACGGATGGGAGAATCCATAGTAGCGGAGTTTACTATTGCTGCACAGAAAAGCAGGGCGTTTAATCTTAGTCCTCTGCTCCGGAGAGAGAGAAGGTCAGATAGGCTCCTGGCCGACTGCTCAGGCAGAAACTAGTAAGCCCCTCAGGTGTGTCGCAAGAGTGGAAACCCTGCCTTTAAAGGGCCCGAGACTCTTGATACGGCACTGGATTCTTGACGCAGAAAAACACACAGACAATATACTAAGGCTACTGAAGGTATCTACATCCCTCCCAACCCAAGCAACCCACACAAGCCATACCACCATGTACTACAAATCAGGGACAATCATGACCTCTACGGGAGACGCAAGTCGGGAGGACTCTAATAACGACCCACTCCTATTGAGACCCGAAGACAACAATCAGGATCAATTGCTCCATTAATTATTATTAATCTACGGAGACCTTGTCCTAAGGTAAAAACCAATAATCTCAACCCCCATTATTTAGTTATAAGGTCATTAGGCACTAGATCAGGGACAAGCAATAAGCACAAGCACATTGCAATTTTCTGTTATCGCGATAAGCGAGCACGATATCATACCATAATGGTAAACCGCGAACCGTTCAGTTAATCCAAAATTGACATTGCGATTATACCGTCATCTTTAACATTGCAAATTAGAACAACTATTATTATTGCAAATTTAACAAGTATTACCATCGCCATTAAGCCAATATTAACATTGCACTTAAACCAATATCAACATTAATATTTAAGCAAGTATTGTCAATTGCATTCAATTTAAATATTAACATGTAAGCACATGACAAGTATTAAAAATAATGCCTAATATTAACATTGCCCATAACTAGTTAATCATTGAAAATTAAACAATATTAATTTAAAAACACAGAGAATAATTCAGCCAATATTCATATTGCACTTAAGGAATATCAATATTAATATTTAAACAAGCATTGTTAATTGCATTCAATTTAACAATATTAACAAGTAAGCATATAACAAGTACTAAAAATCATGCCTAATATTAACTTTGCCAATAACTGGCATAATCATTGAAAATTTAACAATATTAATTTAAAAACACGGAGAATGATGATTCATCCAATATTCATATTGCACTTAAAGCAATATCATTATTAATATTTAACAAGCATGGTCAATTGCATTCAATTTAAACAATTAATAACATTGCGATTTAACAAGTATTACCATTGCGAATTTAACCCATATTAACCTTTCGACTCAACATCATCATTAACCTCGCAATTTAACAATTATATTTATTGCACATTAGACAAGTATTACCTAACACAACCTCGTAAACATAACATGCTAATGAATCAGGATAAACATAACATTCTAAATATTCGCTCTGATTTCACTAAACAGGATAACCCTTAATGTTTGATTTAAAAATGGTTGAACTTGGCAAGCTAACCAATGCTTGTAGAAATCATTCTTCTAACCAAGAATTGTAAGCCTACCATTCTGCGAATCATTCTAAGTTAAAAACGTGGTAATCAATATTGATCTAGGTTAATAATCGTTAAGGACTTAGGCGGCTAAATACGCTAGGTAGGGTAATAAATTTTAGGATTTAGGCTGAAATAAAACCCTAGACAGAAGATACGTTTGAATGACCTGTATTAGAAATCCATCATCAGCAAATCAATAACCTCCGCGCTGTCTGTTCAACGTTCCCAAGGATATATGCATTTATTTTGGCAAGGCCTGTCGGTTTAATATAAATAAAAATATAATTGAGATCTAGGGTTTCGCTGAACTGTCCCGGGTACTGGGCTAACCTTCTAGGTTACTTATTGAGAAACTAAACTATAATCATGATTAGCCTCCCTGTAGACGCATCGGATAGACCACAGGCATTTAGTGACCCGACACTTATTCGCTGTGGCAGACGTTCCTCGGCTGAGTTTAAGGCGCACGGGTATGGAGCTCAGTCCCGTTTTACAAGACCCAAGGGCAATAAATTCGGCCCCATTACTCATGCGCAGAGGTGAACAACGTGCTCACGCAGAGGGCGAGTAAGGATGGTTGTTCGCAGTGCAGTCCAGAGGTTACATGGGCATGTAAATACTAAAACAAAGTTTGCCCAGTCGGTCGAACGCACACCAGAAATTTTTCCGATTAACCACGTATCTAACTCAATGAACCACTCACTCAGTCGCTGTAAAACCAGGCCTAAGACGAGTTAAATACACCTTCCTGAACGAGTAAAAATAATAAACTTTCTTAAGGGAATATGAATAATAAATTTCTTGAGAAAAATAATTTTACATCTTAGCGCAAGGCTGGTCAATAATTTACATTAATATTCTTATTTGTGTAACTTAATGATAACGATTTAAGATAATGAACAATTAAAAAGCTTATGGCAAACACACTAGTTCTTCACTATTCCAGGAAAAAAGCACAGTCCATAGTATATAGGAAGTACTTCTGCGTTCTAGAAAACTGTTACCAGGTCACCAACCTTACGCTTACACAGAGTTCATGACGTAGACCCAAGACCATTCGAAATTGAAATTTTAATCAGAGGTCAATCAGATGGTAGTAATTTATTAAAGGTTTCAAGAAACAAATCGGGTTTAACTGTCTCTTGAAGATATAAAACGCTGCGAATGAGAACAAAGATGAAGGACAGTTGACTATCAAAAGTTTCACTGTATATAACAGTGACGCCAAAATCGCAGGTCTCAACACAGATTTGTAACTAAGCAACTATTGGAACTAGTTGAAGTTTTCTACCAGGTCAACCCTCAACGAAGGCAAATCCCATCATTGGTCGGCATACATCCCAAGCCCTAACTGTTAACGCATCTAAGAAAACATTTCAAAGGAAAAATATGGCATTGAGCTATGAGATGTCAGCAATTTTCTCAGGTGAATACCGGCGCGCCTCCGTTCAATAAGAAACGCCCATACCCAATACAGTAACCACACACCCCACCAAATATATATATATATATTTACCATAAACTGAGCCATATAGATGGAAAACGAAATAACCTTAAGCCCCATACGAAATTACCCAGCCCTAAACTGTTCCGTAGATGAAAAAAAATGAAATAACCCTAACCCCAACTATTTACCAGTAACCCTAACCTGAACTAATTATAACAACACGAATCTTCTGAGTTTAAGGATGAGGAAAAGACATTTACATCCATACAGTCATAATCTCAACAGTAATCCTAAGCTTACTACTTTACTAAGTTCAAGAGCATACCTTTGCCTTATTTGTTTGCCGCAATTGACTCCCGTGCTCTGAGCTGCTTCCGCCTTCAGTGCTGCTCCCGCTCGCCAACCGTAGAGGACTCACCGGTACCTCCCAGCCAAATGCTAGGGGTACTCTCCTTCCCCCTTAGCCCCCCGAGCCGCAAAGGGGCCACACACAACCTAGACGATAGCCTAGCTTCTCAGCTCGCCTCCAAGGCTGAGCTACCACTCAAGTCTGCTGAGAATCCCCAACTCCTACAAGAAATCAGCCCAGTCTCTAGTCTGGCAGCATAACAATACCAATAGCTCAAAAGTCCCTTTCTTTCCCCCCTCTCCCTTTCTTTTATCCACTCTCAAACCCTAAATCCTCTCCCTTTTAGGTTCCCCCCCCCTTTTTCCTTCTATTTTCTTATTTTTCTTTTTATTTATTTATTTATTATTTATATATATATATATATATTTTTATTTTTATTTTTAAAACTCAAAGAGTATGTGCGCTCATTAATAATTCCCTTTTATTTTACATGCGTAACTTTTATTAATGGTAGAGGCGGTAGGGATTAATAATTTACGGAAGGAGGATCCATTTATCATTTTCATTATTCTAAAATTTTAAGGTCAAGGAATACGCCACCATTTGTTTATAATATACGTATATATATTTTCATTTTTTATTTATTTATTTATTTATAAGCATGCATTCATCATAGTAAATTATCATTATCCATCATTTAAATTTACCATTAATATATATATATATATATATATATATATATATATATAGGATAATGAGAGATTAAGGTGATGGAAAACATGTATATGGGAAAAGTAAATGTATTACATAAAAAGAATAATGAGGAATTAAGGGGAGGGATGGCGATTTAGTAATGTGAACTGGACAAGTAAAAGGGAGATGGATACTGGAAGATCAAGGCGATCGAGGATAGTTTAATTAAGTAGACATGGATAATGAGAGGATGATGGTCTGAGTTTTTGTTTTCCCTTGTTTTTTTTTGAAATTTTCATTTGTTAAGGTCACACTAAATTTTCCCCCCTTTTTCTAGAAAAGTCTTAGGATTAGGGTTTAGATTCTGAGCTAGGTGACGATTGGTTAAGGGAAATTCTTAAGGTTTTCTTCAGGTGTTGATGACTTAGGGATAACTAGGCTGACTCCTTCAACCACATTATTGCGACGTGCCCTTCAGGACGCACCACGTGCGCCAAGGGTGCCACTCACCTCTTGAATTTCTTTTGGGCGACGTGCCCTTCAGGATGCACCATGTGCTCCAAGGGTGCCACTCGCCAACTGAGTTTCTTTTGTGCGACGTGCCCTTCAGGATGCACCACGTGCTCCAAGGGTGCCACTCGCCAACTGGACTGATTGGTAGACCTCTATAACCTCTGGAGTCAACACTCCGCCAGGTGAACTTGTAGGAGACTAAGGGTTCTAAGGAATAAGGCCCCCGCCTTATTGCGCGCCCCTTAGAATCATCATGAGGGACTGTCACAGTCGACCCTCACGACATCGTGGGTCCTCTCGAACTAGGTAATCATTAACCTACAGTTCGAGCCACAGAGGGAGTGCTAGCAGGCGGTGGCAGGGCTGCTGTCCACCCCTCTCCCTCAACCTCTCTGCAAATCGTGTGTGGCCCCTTTACTCCATATGTGAGTCTGGTCGGCAAGCTATCGTCAGCCTGCATAAAAAATAATCATGTTAGAAATGTCAACGACAAAATCATCAAATCGAATGAAACATCATAGTAAACATATCACCCAAAAGCACACTCCCTGACTCAGTCCGGAGTCCAAGGGGGTTCTACCGATGCCTCTGCATCCTCAAGGTCAAAACCCTGCACACTCAATAAAACTGAGTCAATAGCACCTGTCTACATCAAATAGTAACACATCATGTCATATGTCAATCACATCATAATCAAGTATAAATGGTCTAACATCATAAAAGTCCAGATCACTTGCGAGCAAGTGTCCTCAAATAATAAGTGTTCTCAGTGCGCCAGAGCGGGATGTTACATTCAACCTGTCATGGAACATGAGGTTATAAGAAAGCTTCACACAACTATGATTATGATATTGTATCATAGTTGAATCCAACACCTGATTAAATAGTCCAGAAACTAGCTTACAGAGCCATACTGCTTCTGTACAAGCATCACAAGATGCAATATACTCTGCTTCTGCAGTGTTGAGTGAAACAAACTTATCTTTCCTACTAGCCCATGATATCATAGCAGAGCCCAAACTGAAACATATACCATAAGTACTCTTTCTGTCATCTACACTCCCTGTCTAATCTGGATCAGTAAATCCACGCAGTTGCATGTCACTGTTTGAGGCATATCTCAAAACATAATTTAGCGTCCCAAGAAGATATCTCAAAATGTGCTTTGTAGCTATCCAATGCTCATGTCTGGGTTCCATATGGAACTGACTCAACGTGTTCACAACAAAGCAAATGTCCAACCGGGTATTAACCAGATACATCAATGAGCCAATCAACTGCCGATACAGGGATGAGTATACTAGATTAGAATCATAGTCTCTCAAGTTCCTTAGATCTATCACCATGGAAGTTTCCATGGATTTGCAATCCATCATCCCAAACTTCTGAAGGATATTTACAACATACTTCCCTTGCCCCAGAAAGATTTCACCATGTTTTTGCTATACTTCTAGTCCCAAATAATAATGCATGAGACCAAGATCCTTCATATCGCATTCATAGGCTAACTCCCTCTTACAATGAATACTGAGAGGCTATGCTCCTTTCAGAAATAAATCATCAATATATAGTAGTCGTATCACATGTGCATTATTTACAACCTTGTAATAAGGATATGGATCAACATAGCTCTTGGAAAAATCCAATTTTCATCAAGTAATTGTCAATTCATTCAAACCAAGCTCTTGGATCTTGCTTGAGTCCATACACGACTTTTTTCATACATGGGTTTCTCTCGGGTGTACCTCAAAACCTTGAGGCTGTTTTATGTATACTTCTTCCTCAATTACTTCATTGAGAAAAATAGTCTTTACATCCATCTTATGTAAACTACAACCCATGGATGATGCAAGAGATATGATGGCCCTAATAGAGGTGTATATAGCAACTGAAGCAAACGTCTCATCATAGTTTTCTTTCTCATGTTGGGAGAATCCTCTAGCCATGAATCTTGCCTTGTATTTATCCATACTTGCATCTATTGCATGATTTATCTTGTAAACCCATTTTGAATTGACTACAAACTTTCCTTCAGGTCTAGGTACGATTTCCCATACATTATTTTTCATGATGGATTGATATTCTTCCATCATAAATTCCTTCCATTCTTTCTTCTTAATTGACATCCAAATATCCTCAAGTGTTCAACACTTGGCTTCTTTCCAGAGAAGGATTCTTCTAGAGTCATGTTCTTCAATATACGATGGGGAATTCTATTCTAAACATATACGACTCTCATAGCTACTTCTCCCCATAGAAACATGCATAGATTCTATTCATTCATCGTTGTCTTGATAGATTCTTCAATGGATTGGTTCTTTATTTCTGCTACACCATTCTGCTGAGTATTGTAGGGAGTGGTGATCTCCCTCCTAATCCCAACCTTTCTGTAGAGTGTCTTGAAGTCATCTGAGATGTACTCTCCCACTTAGTGAGGAGGTTGACATTGGTGCACACACATCTGAGTGAATGATGTCCAAAACTTCTTTTGCTTACCACACTTCCTTTATAATTGGTACTTGGTGAGATCACCTGCCACACCACTATATGGATTCATCTTCTCCATGTTTGCAACTATCACTCTAGATCCTTCTCAGAGATATCGCCCGTGACTTGCCTAGAACAAGAAAAAAAAGAGCAAAAGTATTTCCAATAACATTTTCATAAGAACATATCTAATATAACAAGAATGGTAGTCATCATAAAATTACCAAGGTGAGATGCCTGAGAAATTAGGTCCAACGCTTCACTTAAGGTTCCTGAAGAATTATATTAGGGTTTGTTGCAACTGCAAAATCAGAAACCCTAGTTGCAGCTGCAACTGGTGCTATAACGAGCTTGACAAAGAACTCCTGCTCTACCTTGCAGTGGTTAGAATGTTATGAAGGTAGTGTGGGCCCATAACCTATTAAAATATTCAATGTGCTCGTTTTACCATAGAAAATATAACTATTGTCACCCAACCATAGGCACACAACCACCCCCGAGCACCATAACCTTTGCTAGATAGAATGATTATGGAAGCAACACTAGAACCAATAGATAACCAAGAGAGATTATCTTTCTCCAAAGATAGCTCACCAGACAGAAAGTCCCAAAGCCACATAACAAGAAAAATACTTAGCTGCAACAATTGTAGTTGCAATTGCACTTACCAAGAATACCACCAAGAATATCACCAAGAATACCACCAAAAGATACTAGAAGTAGGGCGCGTATCTTAGGCTAGACAACACTACAGAGAGAGAGACCAAGAATTACCCCAAAATATGTCCCTTTCCTTCCTTGTAGTTACAACTCCAAAATCACGCTACAATTGAGAGTGAGTGAGGTGAGTGTGTACAAATGGGCTCAAGCATCTCTTATTTATAGTGGTTCTTGTCACCTGTCTGGTCTGACTTGTCCTTTTAGAGGCTAATACTTTAATATTAATTATTTTACTAAGCTGACTTGTGTTCTAGGGTTTTTACACATCTATTTAAGGTTTCTCTGGAATATTCTATTTTATCCAAACGTTACATATGGAGGTTAATACCTCCCACAACTACCATAATATCAATAGATCCAACAATTGAGTTTTAATCAGGCGTTGAGTGGATGATCCTGGATTTCTTGGGCGCTTTAGATAGATCCACAATTTGGATTTAATCAACCATTGAGTGGATGGTCCTCATTTATTTCAAACATGGACTTTTTACTTAGAATTATTTTATGTGGCGGGTTCACGGACTCACAGACTCACATGTCTTCTCAGGTATCATCAAAATTCACGCCTAAATTTCGCTATCTCCATAATTAACCTAGAATTTTTTAAGTGATTCTTCTCGGGTTCGCAGACTCGCAAACTCACATGTCTTTTCGGGTGTCATCAAAATGCATGCCTAACTTCCACTACCTCCATAATGAACCTATACTTAGAATTTTTTTAGTGATTCTTATCGGGTTCACAGATTCGTAGACTCATATGGCTTCTCGGATGTCATCAAAATGCACACCCAACTTCCTCTACCTCCATAATGAACCATACTTAGAAATTTTCAAGTGATTATTTATATAAGTCCAACCGATAGAATATGATACTTAGCCATTTTTTGGGGTGCGCAGTGGACTCATGAAAAAATATCCGAGTCATTGGATCGTGGTTCTAATTTGATCCAACAATTGTTGATCAATCAACCTCGTTCTTTGCCATTCACTGTCGATTCCTCCGTCCGATCATGCTCTTATTTCGATCCAATGATCAACATTGTTATTCACTCTTTACTGTCAATTCCTACAACTTTCACACTTATAATGATCAGAGTATCGATCATTATAATAAACAAAGAATATAATATCGGGTATATTTGTTACATGTTTCTTTTAATCTTTGTTCATATATAATTACTATATTTTATTTGAGCACTAGATTTTGATCTTTTTTTTATTTTTATTTTTATATATTTATATGGGACAAATTTAACCTTGTATGTCTTAGAATAAAAAACCGTCTTCTCAGTATTCTCATTACTCCATTTGCTTCATCAGAGTTAATGTTCTTGCAAATCTCTCTTGCAACTGGTATAGCCGGGTACTTGCCTGGATGATAAAACCATATTAACTCTTGTTGACATCAATGACAACATAACACCATGTCCAACACTAATATGATAAATCACACCCCCAACAACTTGTACATCTCAAATATAAGGTTTAATATAACCTTGGCTTACTTTTTACAAACAGGTTGTGCATTTTTAGGGATTTACTAGGCATCTCTTGCCTATTTTTTCACAGAAGAGTCTTTTATGATTGGAAATGAAAAACTATGTATATATGCTTATGTAAAATGACTTAAAAAATCATTTACAAATTGAATCACTCAAAATGAATGAGTTTTTATACCTGGACGTGCAATTTAGTGTAGTCTGCTGTGCATTTTGCACAAAGGAAAAATTTACACCAACGCAAAATTTTTCCTCTTTGTCCAACAAGAAATTTTTTGGTGTTTTTGCACAACAAAGGGTTTTAAGTTTACAATTGCACAAACAAATATATATATATATATATATATATATATATACACACACACACACACACACACACACACACACACACACACACACACACATTTTATACAACCATTTAACTTGTAATACAATTTCTTGTAGATATACATTGAATTGAAATATCAAATAGTAGGTAGATCTCCTATATGTATACAAACTGAAATATCAAACTGATATAACTTGTAATATAATTTCATGTAGGTAGATTCAAACATTATTATAAAGATGCATTGAAGATTCCTTAAAATTTTTAGATAAACACTAATGCTAACCATAACAAATTAGTCCATCCAAGGATATCCAAAAATAATATCCACATCATCCATATCTATAGCATGAAAATATGAGTGCAAAACATGTATATCCATAGTAATATTCAAATATTTAAAATTTTGAACATTCTCACCCTCAACCTATGTGCTCTAGATATGATTCATAGGGACCTACACTATTTTAGCCAAGTGAACATTAATAGAATTGTTCTTTCTACTAAGTTTTATAGAAATAATGACCTTCTCTTACTGAAGGCATCTATGAATAAGTAGTAGGAAGTTTGCAATATAAAATAAGCCTTGCAATTCTTTTTATATGTCTTCATTGCTAAGGCACTTGTCAAAAAATATTTTTTCATATGCTTCATTTGGAAGGCTCAACATCTTCTCGAGGTCAAGCGACTACACATAAGTAAAACATAAGTAGTTTCCTATATTTGACATGTTGATATAACAACACTAATTACATAGATTTATCTTTGTTGTTATGAATATGAAACATATATGTATGAAATATACATACGGCTTGCAAAACAATAATTGTGCTTGCAAATTACAACACATACACAAGCTACAAATTCAACGTTTGCCCAATTTCCTCCACAATGGTAATTTTCATACCAAGACCATTCATAATCCAATATATGGATAAAATATATATAACTAGCACTTACCACACACACAGGCACACACACACACACATATATATTCCAAAGATTGTATATTTATATATACATAGTCTTAAAACCTAATAAGCAAACATTCTATCTTAAATGCCCTAGTGGGTATGTTCATATACAACAACAGTCCACAACCACAAATTTTCACTTGTGAAATCATTAATCTATCGTCTATCACTATAAATAATTTCAGAGACGCATATGTAACAATACATATTAGTTCATGCATGTAACCTCAAACCAAAATGTATATTTCACCCTTCACCAAATTATGAGGATACACCAATATATATACATCCTTAATTTTTCCCTAACAAGGTGTGCATTTTCTTCAATGCCCTGTTTTCATGAAGTTTCATAAGGATAGTATGCATAATGTGCATAATTTCATGAAATTTCATGTTAGGTAGCTTTCATTTCATGCTTTGGATTTTTATATCTTTTCTAAAATAGGATTTGATATATGGAAATAGATCAAGGGTTTGGTTTAAATCCATCACCATTTGTCTTGAGACTCAACTCACAACTGTTGAGATTAAGAGGGTTTTATCTACCCTTGTGACTAAAACTCACCAACAAAGTGCGTTATTTCAGTGTTCATTTTTTTGAGTTACCTAGTGATTTTGGTTTTACACAAGTGAGATATATTCTACTACAAATAATATTTTAGATTCAGTGATAAGGTTCAAATTTCATGGGAAATACATATGAGAAACCTCAAGTAAATGAGGTCAAATTTTTTAATTTTCATTAAACATGGATTTTCAAAATTTTTGTACTAAAGTGGGAGTTGGCTTAATTTTGTACCAATTATGTGTGTTTTTCCCTACCCAATATTAAGGTGGTTGGTTCTTAATGGAACACCGAAAATTATAAGAAGTCTATTTACCTTTAGAAACAACAAATTATATGCAATCCTAATCTTAAACCTTAATATGAAAACATTCTTGCATAAATACCCTGCTAGGTATGTTCATATACAACATCAGTCCACAACCACAATATTTCACTTGTGGAATCATTAATCTATCATCTATCACTATAAATCATTTCAGAGTTGTATATGTAACAATACATATTAGTTCATGCATGTAACCTCAAACCAAAATGTATATTTCACCCTTCACCAAATTCCAATCTAAGGCTAGAAATAGGTGAAAATCATAAACTACACATTCTACAAGTTGAACCACTCAATTTGGGTTAAAATTGAGACCAGGGCACACATTTTACTCTGAGGTAGTTTTGCCTTCAAATTTACATGAAATCCTAAATCTAGGTGCATGAAAGCAACCTATATTGTTCTTCAATTGCACTTTAGATGACATAGATAAATTTACCATATATCTAACTCCATCTTAAAAATTATAAAACAATTTATGAAGCTACAAAGAAACTTGGGTGTGAATTTTAATTTGGTCACTTAGTACAGTTTCGACCTTCCAAATTACAAGGAAAATTTTGCCTCTTTTGCACAACAACCATTTTAAAACTTGAAATTGTAAAATTAACAACATGAACATGTATAATATGTTAAACCACACCCCCAACAAATTGCGCAACTGAAATCTAAGGTATAATGCAACCTTGCCTTACTTTTTATAAAT
>ML821391.1:33057-53428 GCA_009831015.1 Picea engelmannii
AACAAGAAGGAATGTCCTCCAACAGAGCACCATTGTTCAAAGGAAATGATTATGCATTTTGAAGTATAAGTATGAAAAGTTATATGATGGATCTTGGATGCGATGTTTGGCCATATGTGGTAAATGGTTACACTGCACCAACTATTGCACCTTCAGATGTTGTTGCAAAGAAACTCTGCAATGATAATTCAAGGGTTGTTAATGCAATTCTGGGTGGATTAGCAAACCCCATATTTGTAAAAGTGATGCATTGTAAATCAGAAAAATAAATTTGGAACAAACTTAAAGTCATCTATGAAGGAGATGGAAAATTTAAGAAATCAAAACTTCAAACATACATAGGGCAGTTTGAGAGTCTAAAAGATGAAAGAAGAAGAAAACATTGCAGAATATTTTCAAAGAGTGGATGAAAAATTCAATTCAATCAAAGCATTGGGAGAAGAGATAAAAGACAAAATTATTGTCCAAAAGGTGTTGATATCATTACCAATGAGATATGATTCCAAGGTATCTACCGTGGAAGATTGAGAAAATATTGACAAACTTACAATGGATGAACTTCATGGGATTCTTATAGCCTATGAAATGGGAACCAAGCAAGAAAAGTCATCAAAAAGGGAAACAACCTTCAAAGCATAAAAAGAAACAAAGAACAATGAGAATTTACCAAATGAAAATCACTCATACATATCACATGAAGAAGAGGCTAACTTTATAAGGAAACTCAAGAAAGGGTATGGGAAATACAAAGGGAAGTTACCCCTCAAATGTTTTAATTGTGGAAAAGTTGGTCATTTTGCCTCCAAATGTCCCTATCCAAAGCAGGAATAGAGTGATGATGAAGAAACTCAAAATCATAAAGAACCTACGAAGAGAAAAACTGAAAAGAAGAAGAAATTCTACAAAAAGAAAAACGTCTACTCCAAAGAAGACAGTAGTTCATCTGACATGAGTGAAGGGACGAGACCGAAATTTTGTTTATGGGCATAGAAACTCAAAATAACGTTGTTGATGATAATGAAGAAAACTCTGAATTTGAAGGAGAAGTAGACCTTGAAGGAGAACTTATTAATTCTCTTGAAGAACTAAGAAAATATAAAAAGAAGAACAAATCATTAAGAGAACAACTATTAGTACATGAAGAAAAACAAAAATCAAGGGAAAAGGAAGTTTTAATAACCATCAAGGAATCAGAAAAAATCTTTATTGAATTGAAGACTCAATTCGAAGAAGCCAAAAGAATTGAAGAGATCATAAGTAAACAACTCAATGAAAAGTAATTAGACTGTGAAAATCTAGAGCTTGAAATTGTTTTTATGAAAGAGAACTTGAGAAAGGAAACAACCAATCAAGATTTGAAAACAATTCAAAAATATTGGATGATATTCTTAACAGTCAAAGATCATCAAGCAATAATTCAGAACTGGGTTATGATCAAAAGAAATCTAACAAAGAATCTAACTCTACATCTCAGAAAATTGACAAAAATCCAAAAGGTTATGCATCTTCCCTTCAGAGTTCTTTCAAAAAGGAAGAAAGAAAAATAAAGATTGGTTCTAATCAACCTAAATCTGTTCTCCCAAAAAGAAAATGAATATAGAAATAATACAACTACAATAAGAACTCCCCCAAAAAGGTATCAACGTCTCTTTATTGGCTATTGTTTCTCTTGCAATAATTTTGGGCATAAAGCATTACATTGTAGAGCTTATGGACAATACAATCATAAAAATGTTCAAAAATATGGCTATAAGAACAACAAGAATAATAATAATCAAGGGAACAAAATCTATAATTCATTCTCTCCACTGCAAAATTACAATGTTGAATACCACAAATGAAACAATTATGGTCACAAATCTAGTGACTGTAGACTACCAAAGATTCCCATAAAAACTTCCAAAATTCAAAAAGAAAAGCATAAGAAGGCATGGAAGAAAAGGAAACAGAGTGTAAGGTAGCCTTATATGCTAAAGATAAAAGGAGTCAATGATATGTTGACAGTGGATGTTCAAAACATATGACTTGAGATCAAGACAAATTCCTCAGTCTGGAAAAGAAAGAAAAAGGAAGTGTTACATTTGGAGATAATGTCATTGTCAAGATACTTGGAAAGGGCACAATCAGTCTAGGAAAAAATAAAGCTAAAGCAGAAAATGTGTTATTAGTTGAAAATTTGAAGCTTAATCTCCTCAGTGTGAGCCAAACTTGTGATGAAGGAGACATACTCATATTTGACTACCGAAAATGTGAAATTAGAAAAGAAGACTCAGGAAAACTAGTGGTTGTTGCACCAAGGACACCAATTAATGTTTATATCTTAAACATAGAAGAAGAAGAAAAATGTTGCATGAGCCAAATAGATGAAAGTTGGCTATGGCACAGAAGAATGGGACATACAGGTTTTGACAATTTAATAAAAGTCAATAAAAAGGAAGTTGTGAGAGATATGCCAAATATTATTAAACCTTCAAATTTTGTTTGTAGGCACTGCCAACATGGAAAGCAGACAAGAGTAATATTCGAGACAAAAGAATATTATATATCAAAACCATTAGAACTTGTCCACACTTAACTCTATGGACCAACAAGAACTAAAAGCATGCAAGTTGAACATTATTTCATTTTATTCATTGACGACTATACAAGGATGACTTGGGTATCTTTTCTTAAAGAGAAATCAGAAGCATTAAAAAAATTCAAAGTCTTCAAAGCACATGTTAAAAATGAGACTAGACTCAAAATCAAGTGCCTAAGATCAGACAATGGAGGGGAATTTACCTCAGATGAGTTCAATGAGTTTTGTGAAACTTGTGGAATTAAAAGACACTTTTTAGCTCCAAGAAATTCTCAACAAAATGGAGTAGCTGAAAGGAAAAATAGAATTACCCAAGAAGCAGCCAGAACTATGTTAAATGAAGCCAAACTCCCAGATACCTATTGGAGAGAAGCAGTATATATTCTTAACAGAGCACAGCTTAGAGTTAACCATGACAAGACATCATATGAGTTGTGTTTTGGCAAGACAACATCAGTAAAACACTTCAGAGCCTTTGGGAGCAAATGATATATAAAAGAGATGATGATAATCTAGGAAAATTTTATTCCAGTTCAGGTGATGGTATATTTCTTGGTTACTCATCCAATGAAAAGGCCTACAGATGCTACAATATGATATTGCATAAAATTGTGGTATGTGAAAATGTCAAGGTGAATGATCTAACATCAAGAAGAATCAAATCTCAAGACAATTCACATGTTGATGAAAGAAGAAGAGATGATGATGATGATGATGATTAAATTGAATAAATTCAAGAAGAATAATCACAAAGTGAAGAAGAAAACAAAGAGGAGGCATCATCAAGACAAGAATCAAAAGCACCATCAAGAAGAGTACAAAGGGATCATCTAGAAATTCAAATCATAGGAAACAAAATTGTTGGAGTTGAAACAAGAAGAAGTGTAACATATGAATTAGAACAAGAAATGCTCTCCCTAATAGAACCCAAAAAAATTGCAGAAGCTAGCAAAGATAAAGAATGGATTAAAGCCATGAATGAAGAGCTTGATCAAATAGAGAAGAATCGGACCTAAGAACTTGTCCCAAGACCAAAAGACAAAAATGTGGTAGGGACCAAGTGGATTTTAAAAAATAAAATTAATGAAGCTGGTCAAATTATAAGGAATAAAGCAAGATTAGTGTGCAAAGGATATGCACAAGTAGAAGGGATTGACTTTGAGGAAAAAAATTCCCATGTGGCCATATTAGAATCTATCAGAATATTTTTGGCATTTTCATGTTTTAGGAACTTCAAAATATATCAAATGTATGTCAAATCAGCATTCTTAAATGGAAATCTAGAGGAAGAAGTTTATATAGAACAACCTGAAGGATTTATATTATCAGAAAATAAAGATTGTGTCTGCAAATTAAAGAAAGAATTGTATGGTCTCAAAAAATCTCCCAGGGCATGGTTTTCAAGACTTGATAATCATCTATAGCAGCAAGGATACAAAAGAGGAGCCACTGACAACAATCTTTATATTAAAATTGAAAATTAGAATATGATTATTGTTGTAGTATATGTGGATGATATCATCTTTAGAAGTAATCTAAATCCTCTAAGCAAATAATTTTCTACAGAAATGCAAAAGGAATTCAAGTTGTAAATGCTTGGTGAACTGACATTCTTCCTAGGATTACAAGTTTCACAATCAGAAAAAAAAACATATTCATATCTCAGACCAAATATATTAAAGAAATGTTGAAGAAATTTCAAATGGAATATTGCAAACCTATGAGCACTCCTATGATTACAAGATGAAAACTAAGTGTTGGCATAGGGGAAGACCCAGGGTTCAATGCTTCAACAGCGCACCAACAAAACCCTAACTACCGGCCCTTTCGACAACACCTGCGAAGCAGATGAAGTCTCACCCGAGGTAGAGGCAAGGGTGGTTGCAGGACTCAAATGTCTGCAACCTATCTGGGACACAGATCTCTGATTATACCACTTAACAAAGCACTTAGCAGTTAACATTCATCAGTAATTAACCCTTATTCACATCGCATATCCAAACCCTAATTACAAAACAATGCAGTATTCTACCAGATCTAACACATATAAGCACTTAGCATATGGAAAAAGATCAGATCTAGCATTTATTCACAACATTTAAGCACTAAGCTATCATACTAGATTCATCTAAACATTCATTATTGCACTTAAGCTTAAATTACATACACAATACAATAACCAGAATGCACAAAGCAACCATAACACAGGATATACGTGGTTCACCCCAATGTGGGGCTACGTCCACCAACTCTTTGTCTTCTTTATTATCTTCTATCAATCTCCTTACATGCACAAAGCCTCAGAATCCACTCCACATAGGACAGGAGATCTACGCGCACCTAGCCATATCCTCCTTCCTCAAGCTAGGTTTAATCACTTGCACTTAGCTCTGCAAGTCTCAACATACACTATGCACAAAGCCTTTGCAATCACATAGATAGAACTCTATCACTTAGCATCTTCCTCCTTCTTACATCGCCTAGATATCTATTTATACATTACCAAATGGGCCTAAACATGGGTAAACCCATGGTCCGACATCCCATACCCGTTACATAAACCCTAATCCCAAAACTACCCTAAAAAGGGGCTGAGATCCCGCGATCTCTGCTTCAACTTGCGCTCTACCTTCGACCATCCTGTCGAAGTCCCAAAAGAGGTCAAACATGACCAAGGATCTCCAAAACTTAGTCAAGGGCCAACACTAAGAAAAGAAGATGAATCACTAAATGTAGACCAAACCATGTATATATCAATGATTGGTAGCCTATTATATCCAACAGAAACAAGACCAGATATCATGAAAGTTGTAGGATTAGTGGCCAGATTTCAATCTACACCTAAAGAGAATCACATGAAGTAAGTTAAAAGGATTTTTAAATATCTCAAAGGCACCTTCATTTTTGGATTGTGGTATCCAAAAATAGAAGACTTCACTTTAACTGCATATACTGATGCAGACTGGGCTGGAAGTGTGGATGACATGAAAAGCACTACTGGAGGATAATTATTCCTAGGAAAATGTCTTGTATCATGGCTAAGTAAAAATCAATCCTCCATATCACTATCTACAGCAAAAGATGGATATATTGTGATTGCATCTTGTTGCACTCAAGAAATATGGATGAAACAAACCCTAGAAGATCTACAAGTAAAGTATGATCATCTTATTATTATTAACTGTGACAACACCAGTGTTATAAATTTGTTGAAGAATCCTGTCATGCACTCAAAAACCAAGCATATCCCAATTAAATTTCATTTCTTATGGGAACAAGTTTCTCAAAAAATTGTTAAAGTCGAATATGAGGATACTAAAGAACAAATTGCAAATATATTCACAAAACATTTACCCAGGAATACTTTTGCATACCTTAGACTGAAATTGGGGGTAATCCCCATATCTAATTGAATTGCACAAGATTCATCAGAGAAGGAGCACATGGTCAGAGGGAGTAAAACCTCAAGGGGAGCAAAGAAATGTCCTTTATGTCATTGTTGTCAAAGGGGGAGAATAAATAGTAAAACTCAATTAAAATAAAGAGTTGTTACTTTGTTGCCATCAATGTCAAAGGGGGAGAATGTTGGACATGGTGTTATGTTGTCATTGATCTCAACAAAGGTTAATATGGGTTTATCATCCAAAAAATTACCCGTCTATACCAATTGCAAGAGAGATTTGCAAGAGCATTAACTCTGATGAAGCAAATGGAGTAATGAGAAGCCTGAGAAGATGGTTTTTTATTATGAGACATACAAGGCTGAAGTTGTCCCATAGAAATAAAAAAAAGATCAAAATATGCTGCTAAAAAAAAATACAGTAATCATATATGAACAAAGATCAAAAAGAACATGTTCCAAATCTACCTGAGATTCTATTATTTGTTTATTATAATGATCGATGCTCATTATAAGTGTGAAAGTTGCAGGAATCGACTGTAGAAAACAAAGAACAATGTTGATCGTTGGATCAAAATAAGAGCATGATTGGATGGAGGAATCGACAGTGAATGGTGAAGAACGAGGTTGATTAATCGATGACCATTGGATCAAAATGGAACCACAATCCAACGGCTCGGATATTTTTTCGTGATTTCGTTTCGCACCCCAAAAAATGGCTAAGTATCATATTCTATCGGTCGGACTTATATAAAGAATCGCTTAAAAATTTCTAAGTATGGTTCATTATGGAGGTAGCGGAAGTTGGGCATGCATTTTGATGACATCCGAGAAGACAAGTGAGTCTGTGAGTCAACAATTCTGTGAACCCGAGAAGACATGTGAGTCTGTGAGTCAACGATTCCGTGAACCCGAGAATACATGTGAGTCACGAACACGAGAAGAATCACTTAAAAATTCCAAGTATAGGTTCATTATGGAGGTAGAGGAAATTAAGTGTGCATTTTGATGACACTCAAGAATACATATGAGTCTGCAAGTTTGTGAGTCGGCGATGCTGCCACGTAAAATAATTCTAAGTAAAAATTCCATGTTTGAAACAAATGAGGACCATCCACTCAACGGTTGATTAAATCCAAACCGTGGATCTATATAAAGCTCCTAGGAAATCCAGGATCGTCCACTCAACACATGACTAAAAACCAATCATTATATCGAGGTGCAATAAAGATCGTGGGAGGTTCATATCTAACCGTTCATCAGGACGATAGATCTATGGTGGAGATGTAGCACGCATCGACGAAGGGAGAAGAGGATAATGAGAAGGTTGGAATCCACATAGGTGGTTTGTAAATTACCACGGTAGACACATGGTAGAATCCTATGAATGTGGATACCTCGATAGCGGGTTTCTAAAACCATTTTGATCACCCGCACCACTAAGAGGGATACCATGAGGGGTAAGTAGTAATTCCATACATATTAATAAGTCATTGGTCACAAACATCAGTCCTATGGAGTGAAGAACTTAGCGTTAGGGATACAAAGGTGTTAAAAGATCCAGTTAGACCATATTTTAGCGTGTGGTCTCATGACGAGTAGTAAAGGTTGGTTGCGCAGTTAAATTATCTTGCCACGAAGGTGCTAGATTGAGTTTTTGGCTCGAAATCTCTTAAAGTAAAGACCATAGATTTAAAAGGGGGCCACAAATTTAGCACCTGTCTATTTCAATACAGGAAATAGGCTTAAAAAGGCTCAAAATATGATAACCATTGAAAGGAAAATACTCCAAGAAAAAGTGTCTGGCTTACCAGTGCAAATTGAGAATATGATTCTTAATTTTAAAAGATGTTGAAGAAAAAAACCAAGGTCACTCGATTACTTTAAAATAATAATAATAAAGGAAGAAAGTTGTTATTAAAACAACATTTTTATTAAATAAATGAAGACGTGCAATGATACATTATTAAAAGACACACTAGTTCAAATTTTATACCCATTGAAAGACTATATAAACCAGAAAATGTGGTGGAAGGAAAATGTCTTTGTGGTCTAATTCAGAAGATCAAAACACAGGCAGAGTCCAAGGAAGAACATGAAACATTCACATTCAGTGAGGGTGGAAGGGAGGAGAAAGGGAGGATTGGATTCCTTTATAGGTTGAAGCTTGAAACAGGGAGTCGCAGCTTCCTCAAGTTGGTGCTTGAAAACAAGAGGATTGGAGTCATCTACATGTTGGAGCTTGATCTACAGGGAGTTAGTTCTTCCTCAAATTGGTGCTTGGAAAATAGGGGATTGGTGTATCCTTGAGTTGGTGCACAAAAGAAGAGAGATTGGTGTCTCTTACAAACTATAACTTGTAAATGAAATATAATTTTTATAATTGTTACATTTAAAATTTAGATTTTTATACATTCTTGTTGATAAATTGTTATAAATTAATAAAGAATTAATTTAATTTGAGAAAAATAAGCAATATTGATTCACCCTCCCTATGAGTATTGAAAAAAATTCCAACAATTATACTTGTTCATGTTGTTAATTTTTCAATTTCAAGTTTAAAAAGGGTTGTTGTGCAAAAGAGGCAATGTTTTCCTTGTAATTTGGAAGGTCTAAATTGTACTAAGTGACCAAATTAAAATGCACACCCAAGCTTCTCTGTAGCTCCAAAAATTGTTTTATAAGTTGTACAATGGATTTAGAAATATGGTGATTTCACCTATGTCATTTAAAGTGAAATTGAATAACAATAGAGGTTGCTTTCATGCACCTAGATTCGGTATTTCATGAAAATTTGAAGGCAAAACTGCTTTAGAGTAAAATGCATGCCCTAGTCTCAATTTTGACTCAAATTGAGTGATTCAACTTGCAAAAGGTGTAATTTGTGATTTTATGCATGTCCATAACCTTATATTGGAATTTTCAAACAAAAACCTACCTTATGTGAATAAAGGATAAAAGTTGCCTTGTGAAACCAAAGGTCCAAATTGTTAAAGTTGGCTATATGAAATTGCACGCCCAAAGTTGGATAATCCTCCATAATTTAAGATTTACGTTGTAAATGATAATTACAATATTTATAACATTATTGTACAATGAGGAGTGTTTTTACACTCCAAAAAGGATAATTTTTATGCACAAATATTCACGACCTTTTGATGAATCAGAGGATGGAAGGTCAATAACTTCTAACCAACCAATGATACATAGAAAATGGCATAAAACTTAACAACGCAGAATTAACCCATATTAAAAAATACTTTAAAGAGATTAAATCATAGAAAATATAAAGTTTTTTCGCCTCCAAATTGATTGATTCAAGTTGTAGAGTGTGTAAATGATTTATTGACATCTACATATACTTTTGTTTGTGTATTTAGAAAAACAAAACCCTTTATTGTGCAAAAATACCAAAAGTTTCCTTATAGAATGAAGAGGTCAATATTACATAATATATTACAAGGTTGTAGAAGAGTTGTACATCTGTCTATACCTTTGTTTATGCAATTGGAAACTTAAAATGCTTTATTTTGCAAAAAAAACAAAAATTGTCTTACAGGACAAAATGGGAAAATTTTGCTTTGGTGTAAATTTTGCCTTGGTACAAAATGCACACTGGACTACACTAAAATGCATGCCCAGGTCCCAAAACTCATTTAATTTGAGTGGTTCAAATTGTAAATGATTTGAAGTCATTTTACATAGGCATGTATACTTAGTTTTTCATTTTCAGTCATAAAATACTCTGTTGTGCAAAAATAGGCAAGAGATGCCTAGTAAAACCCTAGAAATGCACAACCTGATTGTAAAAAGTAATCAAAGGTTGTATTGTACCTTAGATTTAAGTTGTGCAAGTTGTTGGGGGTTTGGTTTATCATATTAGACCTGTTAATGTTGTTAATTTTGCAATTGCAAGTTTAAAAAGTGTTGTTGTGCAAAAGAGGCAAAGTTTGCCTTGTAATTTTGAAGGTTGAAATTGTACTAAGTGACCAAATTAAAATGCATGCCCAAGATTTCTTGTAGCTCCAAAAATTATTTTATAAGTTGTGAGATGGAGTTATATATATGGTAAATTTACCTATGTCATCTAAAGTTCACTTGAAGAATAGGAGAGGTTGCTTTCATGCACCTAGATTTTGGATTTCATGTAAATTTGAAGGTAAAACTGCCTTAGAGTAAAATGCATTCCCTAGTCACATTTTTTACCTAATTAAGTGGTTCAACTTGCAGAAGGTGTAATTTGTGATTTTACACCTATTTATAGCCTTAGATTGGCATTTGGTAAAGGGTGAAATATACATTTTGGTTTGAGGATACATGCATCAACTAATATGTGTTGTTACATATACAATTCTAAAATGATTTATAGTGATAGATGATATATTAATGATTCCATAAGTAAAATGTTGTGGTTGTGGACTGTTTTTGTATATGAACATATCCAGTAGGGTATTTATGAGAGAATGCTTGCATATTAGAGTTTAAGACTAGGGTTGCATATAGTGTGTTGTTGTTGAAGGTAAATAGACTTCTTATCATTTTTGTTGTTCCATTAAGGACCAACCACCTTAATATTGGGTAGGGAAAAACACACATAATTGGTATAGACTTAAGCCAATTCCCACTTCAGTATGGAAATTTTGAAAATCCATGTTTAATGAAAATTCAAAAATTTGACCTCATTTACTTGAGGTTTCTCATGTTTGTTTCCCATAAAATGTGAACTTTATCATTGAATCTGAAATATTAGTTGTAGTATAATATATTTCACTTCTGTAAAACCAAAATCACTAGGTAACCCAAGAAAAAGAACACTGAAATAATGCACTTTGTTGGTGGGTTTTGGACACAAGGGTGGATAAAACCCCCTTAATCTCAATAATTTTGGGTTGAGCCTCAAGAAAAATGGTGATGCAAATGGTGATGCATTTAAACTAAACACTAGATATATTTGCATATATCAAATCCTACTTTGGATAAGATATAAAAATCCAAAGCATGAAATGAAAGCCACCGAACATGAATACTAAGATTTAAAAGAATTCATATTATCCATTACCACAATAGGAAGGAAAAGAATAAACACTTGTGGATAAGCTTGTTGAACTTTAATGGGATCCAAATATCCTCCTAGGATTCCTTGGTGTGCTTGTGACTCCCCCCTTCATTGATAAATAAGATACATGTGCTAGAAATTGTAATCAAGAGGAAGAGTTCATCAAAACTCTAATGACATTTTGGTAGTGTAGCATTACTTATGGGGATGGATTGATGTAGTGACCTCAAGTGATTTATTTACAATTGTATAGTGGATAAAACCCTTCACATGATATTTTTTGTAGTGACCTCAAGTGCTTTATTTATAGTTGTATAGTTGTATTGTGGAGGAATTTGGGCAAATGTTGCATTTGTAGCTTCTGTATGTATTGTAATTTGCATGCACAATTATAGTTTTACAATCCATATGCAATATACTTGATACATATATTTTTCATATTCATAACAACAAATATAAATCTATTCAATTACCATTGTTATATCAACATGTCAAGTACAAGAAACTACTTATGTTTTACTCAAACGTCTTGCAAACAAGATGAGAATGGTGGTGTATATGTGTACAACTCAACCTCAAGTAAATTTTAAAGTTTTGCAGGCTTTGATGTGTATATATACACACTCATACATGTTTATAACCACAAACCACTATATATTTCAATTATTTACCAGATTTCAATTTCAAGTAGCAGTTAGTTATTTTATCAGCTTGCTTGCATTTTTAACCTCTGTAATTTTATTTTCAGTAATAAAAATATGGTTTTTTTAGAGGAAAAACTATTAATTAAAAAAAATTGTTGACATCCATTTTCATTCATCTTCATCCATTTTCACTCATCAACATCCATTTTCAATCATATTCCTATGAAACCCATTCATATGGGATAAGGAAGAACCATTTAGGGTTTACGTCATTAAAAGTCTACAAAACTTGTCAAGGGCGTGCATTTTTATAATGCAGACATGCATTTGTCATTAACAAGATGTGCATATTCCTCCTTACTATGTAAACATGCAATCCTATGCACTCAACGTGCATTTTTATCTAACAGGGCATGCATTTTCCTCAATACCATGTTTTCATGTAATTTCATAAGGTCAACATAAAATGATTTTATCTTTAATTTTAATGAGTAATTTGAACTTTATTTATGAAAAATGCTTTACAAAAAGACAAAACACACCATAAATATATATATACCCTTGAAAAGACAAGAAAATAGGAAATGTGAGTATTTATATTTATGAGTACTTTGAAATTTCTTTATGAAAATTGCTTTACAAAAGGACAAAATACAGAATAGATATTTATGCACTTAAAAAGATAGGAAAATAGGAAATCTGAGACACTTGGTTGTACAAACATAAGAATGTATTTATATTCAAAAGAATTTAATACATTTTATATATACCTTGCCTCAAAATTTAAAAATAAAAACTTGATGAGGAAGGGCTAGAAGGATCAATGTATATTTCCATGTCATCTTACATTGAGGACATTTCATTATATGAACGCCTTGTTTAATTTCACAAATATCTAACACAATTTTGTCAAGTTTTAATTCAACCATGCTCTGAGAATCCACTCTCGGTCCCGAAATAGAACTTTCACGTTCTGTAGGTTGAATGTTTCTATAGGTATCCCCTCTATTCAGATGCATGCAACATTCATGACTAGTCATAAGCATGTGACCACATAATCTACATATTTTAGGTCTCAACTATGGAGCGTTATAAGCACAATGAGCAAGAAAAGTCTAGAAAGAAGAAGAAACACTCCTTTGATTCTCACTCCTTTGATTCTCTTGGACATTAGAAGAAATATTAATCGAATCATGATTTTCATCTTCCATAACATTAACCTGATCATTTTCTACATGGATATTTTCTGTATTATCCTCCTCCCAATGATTTGTGCCTTCTACATCCATCATCATTGTATAATCATCAGTCATTCTCAAAACTTGCTTACTAATTGAACTAAATAATTAAACTATGTGAAAACTCATTTTCCAAGTCCTAAATATATAGAAATTTTCATGTCAAAGTCATATTAATTAACAAATCATCTCAAAATTTGAAGAGGTACATATTTTCATCACCTTATAATCATGAGTAATCTTCACATTTAAATTTTGTTTTATTAATTAGGCTATGATTACAAAATATTTTTGAAGAATTATGATTGATTATGACTGACTGATAAGTGATGGAATAAGTATCACACGTGTTGTAATATTTCCCACATGTCTAGGTTGGAAAATTATCTAAATCCAAGCCCAATGCAAAAGGCGCAAGATCCACGGTTACAAAGAAGGGTGATCAATGATCTAAATGATTCCAGAGGATAAAGTGATCAGGGTTTAGCGGAGCATAAATATCCAATACCACCAAACCATTCGCTATACACGTGACGCTCCCTCGTCGAAATCAAAACTTTTAAAAGTTTTGGAAACCACTTTACAAAGCTCCAATACTACCCTAGTATTAGACCCGCCACCTTCTCAGTTAGTAATTGGGAGCATTTAACCTAACCTCTGGATCCAATTAGAGGGTCATATTACTTTAGTCTATGTATTCATGATAAAATCACACATCGAAATTAACTTTCTCCTTGGGAGTATATGTCATGGAGGATATATATAGGTAATTCCAACTGTCACTGTGTTGTTTAAAAAACCAATTATGCGGCTAGATGAAAGGGTCATACCCACGAGTTGGACAATCTCGACTCCCACCTAGTATGATCATTTCAATCCTTTGAATGACCTACAATTAGAGATTGATAATTTACATTCTCCCTTCTTAGTAACATATCCATTTCCTCCTCGGGGAAAAAGTAATATGGCCTCTTCCACCATAGAATTCCATCAGCATTTAAAAACTTTATAATCCCTTAGCTTCCTCAAATAACCTTTTGGATAATCTCTACCTTGGCTCTTCTATTGACTATTTATTTAGTCCCAATTGTTTCACTAGCATGCCAATAGACTCTATCCCATCTGGAAATTATAATTGTCTCGAACCTTCCCTCTAGCACCACCTACTACACTTGAATAGGATATCCTATAAAATGATTCCATTTCAAAAATCAAACATATATTTTATTCATTTTCACCATCCCTACCTCTTACACTTACCTCTTACACTTCAGGATAATAAGTTGGATTCCATGTAAAGGAATAATATTAACTTTAATTACTTCCAACCACCACTACCTCTTACACTTGAGATAAGACCACATATTATCTATCAAAATGGATGTTCTTCAACAATATTCTTTCAGTAATATGTTTGACTCATCTCAACCAACAACACATATCTCACTTGGAGGGGATAATATGGAGCACACTTCCAAAATGAATACCATTAATGTTACTACACTGAAGAGACTGTCAAATAATTGAATGTTATAAATAATTTCATGGAATTAACAAATCACAAAGGACCTTGTAATATATTAATTAGACAAAAATTACTTCTAGGAGGCATGACCCTAGACTAGATTTCATATTGCCTTTGGATTATGCTCGTGGCCATCATTCACAGAATAAGGTATATCCTTGAACTAGAATATATGAGTTAAAAAATCCCTTTAAAGTGTCCCATTTAAACCTTTGGCTACCTAAGTATACCTTATGCTCATCCTCATTGGACACCGATGCACTATCTCTTCTTTCTCCTTCACCCAAATTATGTGGCAAAGCCTTTTTACGATGGGTTGCTCTAATGTAGGAATTGTTTATATTTTGGCATCGATCCTATTTTTTCCATTGGAATAGGAGACCTTCCTATTTACAATTATAGTGTGAACCATATTCTCATGTTTCATATCTTTGTATTCATTCCCATAAGGACTCCACCAATTTGTTGAACAATTTATTTCCATGCATTGTGTTTTGTTGGTCACTCTTCTTTGCTTGTTTATGCTTTAATTGGTTTTCTCTTACTTATTTATCTTTATAAGTTTGGTCTTTTTCATGGCACATGCATGCAAACCATCGCCATTAGAAGAGGAACATGATCAAGTGTCCTTGATGTTAACTCCTATTTGTTGATGATTGCAACTATGTGAGACATTCTCCAGCTTACAAACCTGTGAGGTGTGGATCATTGTTGCTATGTGAAGTCTTTCTCTCAGCTTACAAACCTGAGAGAAAGCCCCTAAGAAGGGTAGGTGGTTCCTACCTGAGACAGAGCTGGGAACGTAGAGATGACCTCCTCCATTCAGAGAGTTGAGAAGAACTCCAGATGATTATCCAGTGGGAAAGGTGATATGTTGAGTTAGGACATGCATGTGGCTGAGCATAATATGAACATGTGAAATCCCAAAGTGTTGGGTGCATCATCATGAGAACAGAAATGAAAATGATGAATTGGCAGTAGAGTTGACGAGAAGACTCCAGACGATTCTCCTGTGTGAGGCAGTGGGAAATAAAATCTGAAGAGTGGACGTGTCTGTGGATGAGCACAGGTGAACGTGTGAAGATCTGGTTCTTCTGTGTAATGCAGTGAATCAGAGCTATGACATCTCTATGGATGTGCCTCTAGTGGGCGAGCACTATTAGGTGTATTAGATACTTTGCTATATACTATTCAAGAGTCAGACCCACCTGTAACCCTAATTTTTATGTAAAGGGTACAAGTCGGCACCACCTTAATATGTTTAATAATAAATGTAAAAGATAATTAATATTAAAATTAATTATAATAATAATAATATGTCTTAGAGAGGTCGGCCTTGTTGAGCCAATAGACACTTCATTTGATAGGACAAGTCTAATATAAGTAAAGGAAAATTCCTCATTGTGGAATCATATCTTTCTTGTGAGTTTGGAAATTTCATCAAGTACACTTCTTTGGCAAAAGGTGTGCACCTCTATTGGGCACTAGAGTTCTAGGGTTTGAGCACCCTCTTGTGTGCTAGGTCTTTCTTGGTGGCAAAGGTCTTTCTCTTGAATATTATAGCAAAGGATTTGGCTAGGTTTGCTTCCCTTATTGAGAAGGGTTTCCCAAGATACATTTTGTGTTCTTGTGCATGGTGCTTCTTCTTGTGATCTTGGTTCCTGCAACATTTATGGTTATGGTTAAATGATAAAATGGAATGAACTTCATGCTTAAGCTAATGCTTATGAAAAATCAACATGGTATCAGATCATAGGTCTTGAATGAACCCATTGCACAAGCATCTACCAAGTCTCATCCTTTACCAGTCATTCCTACTCTCCTACAGAACCGTACAACCCTCCTAGGGTTTCCAGAAAATCTGTACAACCCTCCTCTTTTGGGTGTTTCGGCCCCTTAAAACTTGGATGTTGGGGGTGTTCTTGTCATAGAAGAGTACAACCTCTTCCAACGCATCTCCAGAAGCTCTCAAAACGAAATTTCGAGAAACTTTGATATTTGGACCTAGGGTTTCTAGGGTGCCGAAATTTCCTGCAGAATATTAATTCTGGATTTCTAAAGAAACATTTTTCTGAATCAGCAAGCATTTTTGTGTTACTATCAAATTGATTGTTGGCAGTCATAAGTCCAATATAATCTAAGGTTTTTAATTTAACCTAATCATTAGGTTTTCAAAATCCAGTTGGTGAGAATTTGAAGAAACAAATCAAATGAAGAACAAAACTTTGGTAGAAGATAGGCTTGATGGAGCAAGCAACTTCAACCCCTGGAAATCAAAGCTTCTAGTCGCTCTTGAAGAATATGATCTCTTGGATGTGACAACTAAATTTGTACCAGACACTGCTACATATATAGAGAAGAAGATAAGAAATGAAGATGATGTCAAAGCAAGAAAAATAATCATCTACTCAGTAAGAGATCACCTCTTGCCTCGTATTGCCAATTTGAAGACAACCTATGATATGTATGAAGTCTTAAAAGGAATGTTTGAAAGTTACAACACTCTCAGAGCTCTTACCTTAAAGAGCCAACTTCAAAGTACCAAGATGACAAAGGGTGACTCAGTTGCACTCTTCTTTATGTAGTTATCAGAGATTAAAGAACAACTAGAGACCATTGGAGAAATCATGTCTGATAGAGAAATTGTCTTAACCACTCTCTAGAATCTTCCAAAATCATGGGAGCCTTTCATTCAAAGCATCAATGGAAGAGAAGATCTACCAACCTTTAATCGACTATGTTCAAATTGCACTCAAGAAGAACTTAGACTTAGAAACACTTGAGTGGAAGATTCTTCAGAAGAAAATCATGCTCTTGCACTTCATACAAAGAAGGGAGGAAGATTCAAAAGAAATTTTAGAAAAAAAATTAACGGTGAAAAGCCTTCATCCAATTCAAGTTATCAAAGAAGAGATGCTTCAGAAATTCAGTGTTTCAGATGTGACAAGTATGGACACATTGCAAGAAATTGACCAACTAGGAAGAAGGGAAGACAATATGCTTCCACTGTTGACATTGATCCATATCCACCTCAAGTGAATGAAGAGAAGAGAGAGGATAAATACTTCCTCTAAAAGGACATGGATACAAACTAGGTAAACCATTTGATTCATAATATTATAGTTGTTTTCCTTTTTCAAACAAATGAAAGATATTATTCTTAGTACAAGAGCTCTCAAAGACTTGGACCATTATCCCTAGTACGAGAGTCCAAACCATATTTAAAATGTTCATTATACAAGAATAAGCATAAACGTTGTCCCTATAAGGGAGAAAGTATTTTAAAGATCCAGAAAATATCAGATGGAGATTAAAAATAAGACTATTACCTTCTCCCCCTTCAAACAGTTCAGAGGGAGATAGAATTTATCCAGTTGATCCAGTTGTTCCAGCCAATATGTTCATAGATATTGCAGCAAGGCCTAAAAGGCCTATCTAGACCCACTCTACAAGAGGCAGAGAAACATACAAGCCTCTCAAGGCAAATTCTGAGAAATACAAAACGAGATCTATAGCCAGAGGTTTCTCACAAATAGAGGGAGTTGTCTATAATGAGACACTTGAACCAGTGAACTTGATACACTTCCATCCGTACTATCTTCCATGAGTTGGAAACCATATCAAATAGATAGATTCTTGTTGAGTTTGGATTTCAACAAGAGTGTTGATGGTCCAAATCTATGTCATTACAGTAAGGTAACGAGAACCTAATTTTGATTACTCATTCAAAAAGCCTTGTTATTGGATAGAAGTAATCCTTGACTTCTAAATTCAAGATGAAAAATCTAAGTATGGTGCACAAACTTCTTAAGACAAGAAGTATGACAGAAAACCAATGAGATTTTCCTGAGTCAAGGAAAATATACAATGGGAACATTGAAGAAGGTTAGTATGACAGAATGAAAATGCATCGTGATGGATCGAAAGAAGAAGATTGACAACAATTCAGACGAGACTGATCCACAGTTGTTTGGATCACTAATGTATCTGGTTAACACCAGACTTGACTCATGCTATACAGTGAATGGGCCTAGTCATTTCATGAGTCAACCAAGACAAGCTCACTAGACAACAAAAAAACATGTATATATGAGGCACAGTTGGATATGGCATGAGATATGCCTCTAGTATGAACTTGAGTTTGTAGGACATGACGATTCAGATTGGACAGAAAGTACAGTGGACCGAAAGATCACATCTGGTTGATGTTCTACCATGAAGTTTTCCATGGTCTCTTTTTGCAGGAAGAAACAAAACTATATGGCCTTGAGTACCCCAAAAGTAGAGTATGTAGCAGTGAATGTGCGAAGCAATATAGCTTCACAAACTTCTAACAAATTCACTTGACTGCGAGATGGATCCTATGATGATAACCAAGAGCCATGTATAAAGTTCCTTAAATAACCCATTGTTTACTAATGGATTGAAACACGATGATATATCTTTATGTCAGAGATATGATGCAAAGGAAAATTGTATACTTGCAGTACCTTCCTACACCTGAGCAGACTGCAGAAATTTATACCAAATAAACTTGGTGAAGAACGCCTTCCTAGTTGAGAGGGAGTATTGATGACTCCAACCAAAAACAAAATTCAAAGTACATTTGTATGAGACTTGGCATGATGAAGAATGCCTCCCTAGCTGAAAGGGGGTGTTGATGATTGCAGCTATGTGAGACATTCTCCAGCTTACAAACCTGCGAGGTGTGGATCATTGTTGCTATGTGAAGTCTTTCTCTTAGCTTACAAACCTGAGAGAAATCCCCTAAGAAGGGTACGTGGTTCCTGCCTGAGACAGAGTTGGGAACGTAGAGATGACCTCCTCCATTCAGAGATTTGAGAATAACTCCAGATGATTATCCAGTGGGAAAGGTGATCTATTGAATTAGTGTGTGCCTATGGTTGAGCACAAGGTGAACTTGTGAAATCCCAAAGTGTTGGGTGCATCATCATGAGAACAAAAATGAAGATGATGCATTAGCCTCCTCTGAGCAGAATATTTGACGAGAAGACTCCAGATGATTCTCCTGTGTGAGGCAATGGGAAAGAAGATCTATAGAGTGGACGTGCTTGTGGATGAGCATAGGTGAACGTGTGAATATATGGTTCTTTTGTGTAATGCAATGAATCAGAGTTATGACATCCCTATGGATGTTCCTCTAGTGGATGAGCACTAGTGGGTGTATCATATATTTTGTTATATATTGTTCAAGAGTCAAACCCACCTGTAACCCTAATTGTTATGTAAAGGGTACAAGTCGGCCCCACCTTAATATGTTTAATAATAAATGTAAAAGATAATTAATATTAATAGTAATAGTAATTATTATTATTATTATTATTATTATTATTATATGTCTTAGAGAGGTCAGCCATGTTGAGCCAATAGACACTTCAGTTGATAGGACAAGTCTAATATAAGTAAAGGGAAATTCCCCATTGTGGAATCATATCTTTCTTGTGAGTTTGGAAATTTCAGCAAGTACACTTCTTTGGCAAAAGGTGTGCACCTCTCTTGGGTGTTATATTTCTAGGGTTTGAGCACTCTCTTGTGTGCTAGGTCTTTCTTGGTGGCAAAGGTTTTTCTCTTGAAGATTATAGCAAAGGATTTGGCTAGGTTTTCTTCCCTTGTTGAGAAGGGTTTCCCAAGATACATTTTGTGTTCTTGTGATCTTGGTTGTTGCAGCATTTATGGTTATGGTTAAATGATAAAATGGAATGAACTTCATGCTTAACCTAATGCTTATGAAAAATCAACATTATTTGCTTCACTACCTTATTTTTCCACCATGTCCCCTATATGACGAATTATTTGCATTAACATCCATGCCTCTTTTATTCAATATAAGATACTTCCTACTTATATTTTCATTCTTTCCACAAAATATGAAAAAACAAAGAAATATAAAATTTATTAAAAAGAGGAGG
>ML821391.1:72683-107604 GCA_009831015.1 Picea engelmannii
GATCCTTCTGATATAAATAGTCTTCCATCTGCATCTTCCATAACTGGTAGTTTTGGCAGTTAAATTTCTCGACCCTAAACTTTCCATCTTCCGACATTGCTCCCACTCGAACCAGGAACCCTCTTTTCCTGCGAGTTACCTTATGCTCTGATACCAGTTGTTAAAAAAATAGGACCGTGAAGCAATAAAATAAAACAAATGCAGAAACAAAACACAGAAGACACACAATACAAGAGAGACACATATTTACATGGTTCACCCAGTGTGGGCTACGTCCACCAGAGAAATTTTCAGGTCCTTCCTTTATTATTATCCAGCAAATGAAGGGATACAACCTATAGCAAAACCCGTTGTAACTTCCTCTTCTTTCTCTCACAGTCTCCTCTCTCAGAATACAATATTCACCATCAACCATAGCTACAATACATTTCCCTCATAAAAGAGGGTTGCCTTCTAGGGCAAAAAACCCTAACATAATCTCTATCGTTAGATCTGCGACCTTATAATGAACGGTCCAGATTTACAATGAAATTACAATATACTTTTACAAGGCAATTTTTTCTTCGGGGGCTTCACCCCCGAACCCCCACTGGGGGCCCGCTTTCCCCCAGACCCCCCAGCCAGGGGGATAGCCCCCCCGGACCCCGCAGAGGGGGTACCCCCCCTCTTCACTCCCCCGCGTGGAACAGTGTACATACTTTTGGGGTGTAAATACTTCATGGGGTATAAACATGGTTGAAAGCAAGGACCTCTAAATCAGGAAGATAATCAGGCTCCACAACCAACAATTATTATTATATTCATATTGTATTTGACCAAGACAAAACCCTAAAGATTAATGTTATATTATATTTGTTAATCCATACCTATTGTGCCTTGACAAGTCAAATGTAAATTAGAAGGGTAAAGTGGACAGGTCAGCCCTGAACTAATTATGGACAGTCCAACTTGTATTTATAAGAGGCCTAGCGCCTCATTTGGAGAAAACACAACAAGCTCTCTCACACAGTGTGCAAGTCTTGGAGAGTGAAGCAGCTAAAAAGGAGGAGTGACGCATCTACAAAGGAAAGGTGTTCTAATGAAGGGTTTTGGTTATTTGGTGAAGGACTATCTTGGTCTAGTGGTGCACTACTCTATTCAGGTTAGCGTTTTCTGGAGGATATTTTGTTTTGGTGAGATCTCTCTTGAGAGAGACATTGTACTTTTTGAATAATCTATATTGAATAATATTTGTTGGGTTTTCTCCCCCACGAGGGTTTCCCAGGATATATCTTGTGTATATTGTGGATGTTTTTCTTTCAGTGATCCTTATGCATGCAGTTATTGTTTTAATATACTAAAGTTAAAGAATACTATACACACTTAACTACTTAAGAAGAATTTTAACATTCTCGGCATCCTTATGAAATATCTATTGTATCTATTACTAGCTTATATTTCTTTAACTAGTGCATTAGGGGTGTCTCATAGTATAACAAAAAATATTGTTTACAGATCTAGACGTTAATCTTATTTCTTATTCTATGAAAATTCCCATTTCCACGTGTTAAAATTATTCTTAAGTAGTTAAGTGTATGTATAATTATTTAACTTTAGTCTATTAAAAACAATTACTACATTCATAAGGATCACTGAAAGAAATACATCCACAGTAACACAATATTTATCCTGGGAAACCCTCATGGGGGAGAAAACCTAGAAAATCTTCTTTAATATTGATTTTGAGCAAGTGCAATGTCTCTCTCAAGAGAGATCTCACAAAAATAGAATATCCACCAAAAACCTTAACCAGAACAGAGTAGCGCACCACTAGACCAAGATAGTCCTTCACCAAATAGACAAAACCCTATACTGAGACACTTCCTCCTTGTAGTTGTGTCACTCCTTCTTGTAGCTACGTCACTCTAAGACTTGTGCATTGTGTGAGAGAGTTATAGTGTGTGTTCTCCAAATGAGGCACTAAACCTCTGATAAATACTAGTTGGCTTACCTAAAATTAGGTCAGGGCTGACATGTCCACTTTACCCATCTAATTTACATTTGACTTGTCAAGGCACAATAGAGCCAACTTTTATAAAGGCACAATAAGGACAAATTAACAATATAATATAACAATGCTCTTTAGGGTTTTGTCTTGGCCAAATACAACATAAATATAATAATAATATCTTTCGGAGCTACTCAAACTTCAACACTCCCTCTTAGCAAGGAAGGTATTCTTTTGGCATGAACATCACGACTACTTCTTCTCTTATGTGCACTTGACCATTGACTTGTTGAATTTCCACGAATCTATATTAAAGAAGTTTTGTAACCATATCAGCATCCAGGGTCTCATCATACATCTGGGCTTTATGTCATCATGAGGCTTCCACTTGCCAGTTCACACAGAATCTGACATCTAGTTCCACACAATGAACTAGTAACCTCTGGTTGGCACACCAGGAAAATGGTCCACAATGACCAGGAATCTAATCATGAGGATTAGGTGATGTAGTGCGCACACTCTACACATCTATCCCAAGGCTAGAAAATACCTCAAACCACACAAGTTGGCCCACCAGATAAATATCTGGGTAGCTAACCAGCCCTTAAGGCATGGAATCGACTGACCTTGTGCAAGGTCATGCTGACTGGTGCCACAGTCAGTAACTTTGTGTACCAAACCTTTTCACTGGAGTAGAAATATGTGTAACAGGATATATCATTGGAGTAGCAGTAACTTGGCATACCAGGTTTTATCACTGGGGTAGCCATCTGTGTACCAGGCTTAATCATTGGGGTAGCAGTAACTCGGTGTACCAGGCTTAATCACTGGGGTAGCCATTTGTGTACCATGATTTATCATTGGGGTAGTAGTAACTCAGCATACCAAAATTTATCACTGGGGTAGTAGTAACTCGACATACCAGGATTAATCATTGGAATAGTCATAACATGCCCATGAATGACCACTCGTTTCTTCTTCCACGTGCTAAAGTTGTTTCCCTAGATCATAATTGTAACTCATCACTCCCTCTTACTAGGTATGTCCTTCTAGACCACACCAATATTGTCAGTACACAAAATTCACTTTCAATAGAGGCTTGGTCAACACATCATCTATATGCTCATCTGTAGCGACATATTGGAGCTTCACTGCTCCCCTCTGCACCATATCTCTGATGTAATGGTACTTGATCTTGATGTTCTTTGAATTTTCATGGAACATTGAGTTCTCTGTCAACTTCACACAACTCTGGTTGTCACACCAGATACAAGTCGCCTCTAACTCAAGATCAAACAATCATGCTAGTAGCTTCTAAAGCCACATTGCTTCACTTCTAGCTTAATACGATGCAATGTACTATGCTTCAGTTGTACTGAGCGCCACACTAGTCTGCTTACTATTGAACCATGAGATCATAGTTGATCCCATACTAAAGAAACATTTAGATGTACTCTTCTAGTCTTCAACACTATCGGCCCAATCTGAATCAGTAAATCCTTATAGGCTTATCTCACGATATGAATCATATATGAGTCCATAATCAATTCTACCCTTTAGGTACCTCAACACATGTTTTGTTGCAACCAAGTGGACACTTCTCGGCTCAACCATAAACTGACTCAATGTGTTCAGCGTAAAACATATATCTGGCCTCGCGTTCGTTAATAAAATCAATGAACCAATCCTTTGCCTATACATGGTGCCACCCACTGTCTCTGAAGATGTATCGCTCAACGAATTCATATTTGTAACCATCAGTGTAGGCATGGCCTTGCAATCCATCATTTTGAATCTCTTCATAATATCAATATTATATTTTCCTTGGTTAAGGAAAATATCACTCAGTCTCTGCCATACCTCCAGACTTAAGAAGTAATGCATCATTCCTAGGTCTTTCATCTTGAACTATGGAGCAAGCTTCCTCTTACTATGAGTGATGAGTTTCTCTTCTCCTGTTAGAAACAGGTCATCCACATATACTATCAGTATCATTGTTCCACCATCCACCATCTTGTAGTATAGGTTGGAATCTGATTTACTCTTGGTAAATCCCAAGCTCATTAGAAAGATATCAATTCTATCATGCCATGCTTTGGGTGCTTGATTTAACCCATATAAGGATTTTTTCAACCTTCACACATGTGTTTGACTGTCATGTGTCTCAAAACCTTATGGCTGCTCCACATACACTTCCTCTTCTATTACACCCTTTCGAAAATTTGTCTTCACGTCCATCTGGTGTACCTTCCACTTCTTTACTACGACTAATGAAAGTATGGCTCTAATTGAAGTGTATCTTTCCACCGGAGCAAATGTCTCCTCATAATATATTCCTTATTTATGGGAGAAACCACATGCCACAAATATTACCTTGTACTTCTCAATACTTCCATCTGTTGAATGCTTCATCTTGTAAATCCACTTGGAACTTACAATTGTTTTCTCTTTCGGTCTTGGAACCACATACCAAACATCATTCTTTATAATGGACTGGTACTCTTCGACCATGGCATCCTTCCATTGTTTCTTCTTTGCAGCTTCTTCATAATTGGTATGCCCTGCATCAATAATGTCACTAAGCAATGCCACATAGCTAGAGTAAGTTCATGGCCTCTTGTTTTATCTGAAGGATTCATCTGGAGCACCATACTTATCTGCATCTTGAATGATTTCTTGAGCCTAAGAAGGTATTATCTTCTTGGTATTCATCTCTCAAGATGAATCTACAGGTATATGTGGTTCTTCCATGTCATGATCTTTTAATACAACATCATCACTTGCATTTGTATATGTGACTTTGGGAGCTTCAGGATCCTCATCATGAACCTCATCTGAATGATGTTGTATTTATTTACTAAAAGTTTCATCTTCATCGAAGGTGACATCTCTATTATTCTCAATCTGTCGATGACCTGGAATGTAAACTCGGTATTACTTCTATGTCTCAATGTATCCAATAAATATACCCTTCTTTCATGAAGGGTCCAACTTCGATATCTTATCCTTGGGGACATGCACATATACTAGATAGTCAAATATATTAAAGTGGATAACCTATGGATTTTCACCTATAAACATCTCTTCTGGTGTCTTGTTCCCAAGGACTCTATGGGGACTTTTGTTCTGCACATATACAACAGCTCTAGTTTCTTCTGCCCACAGATGTATCTGTAAATCTTTATCATGAATCATGGCCTTTACTGCTTCCATGATTGTACAGTTCTTTCTTTCTGCCACACCATTTTGTTGAGGATTGTAGGGAGTAGAGAGCTCCCTCTTAATCCCAACTTCCTTATAGAATGTATTGAGTTCATCTAAAGTGAATTCACCTCCATTATCTAATCTCAAAATCTTTATTTTCTTTTGGGACAAGTTTTCAACAAGTGCCTTGAACTCTTTGAACTTGTTGAACACTTCATTCTTGGCATTCAAAAAGTAAATCCAAGTTTTACATGAGAAATCATCAATGAATTAAACATAGTATAGATACTTGTTGAGTGAAGTGGTTGATATTAGTCCACACACATCTGAATGTACAATATCCAAGACTCCCTTAGCTTTGCTATCACTGCTTGGAAATGGTTTCTTCACATTCTTGCCTTGTGCACATCTCTTTCACACTCCTTCATGGTCCACTCGGATTACTGGAAAACCTGTCACCATCTTGCTCACGATCGGTAGGGATTTTTAATGTATATGAGAAAACATCCTATTCCATAGTTCACTTGGAGTAACTGTACCATGTACTAATGTTGAAACAGAATGTCCTTTTAACTTGTATAAGAATTCTTCTTGTACCCCAATCACTATGGCATCATTAATAGATTTTCCTCTAGGCCACATGGGGACTTCACCATCAATGAAAGAAACTTTGAATCCTTTATCATCTAAAGTTGAGATAGAAAGGAGATTCTTCCTCAAACCAGGGACATACAAAACATCCTTCATCTTCATCATTTTTCTGGGGTCTAACTTGTAGGATGCTTCTCCTACTCCTTTAATGGGATATTGATAGTCATCACCTAGCTTCACCTTGTGAGGTGGGTATTTTTGAACTAGATATGTGAGAGATTCCTTATAACCAGTTATGTGCTTAGAAGCAGCACTATCAATAATCCATGTGTCACTTTCATGAGTGATTGTACCTGTAAGAGATGAGATCAAAATGTATTCTTCACTTTATTATTCTTCTTTGGTTTTCTCATAATCATGTTCATCATCTTCTATAGCATGAGCACGATGTCTTCTATACTTTCCTTTTCTAGCCTAACCTTTGGAGTTGGGATAGTTTATGGCAATGTGTCCCATGTTCTAACAAATAATGCATCTGTAACTTGAGAAATCCTTCTTGAACTTTTGATTCTTTTGTAATCCATTAGGTTTCTTATGTGAGTGAACTTCCTTCTTGCTCTTTCCTTTTCGGGTATGTGATGCTAGGGCTTGATTTTATTCATCACCTAGTTTCTATTCTCTTATTTCTAATCTAGATTATTCATGTTTACAATCCTCCCATAGTCTGCTAAACCTTGTTATCTTTCTTCTTGAACATATACCTTGAATGAATGATTCCAAATATCTAGGGAGACCATTCAATGTAGTCATCACCAACTCAGCTTCTTCAATTGTGTATCCAATGACTTCTAGTTGTTCTTTGATCTGAGACACTCTTGTGAGGTATGATTGTGTCTCCAATAGCTTCTAGTTGTTCTTTGATCCTTTGATGATCCAAGTGGATATTGGTGGCCACCCACCTATTCCAACTAGCTCATCTTAATAGTTTTAGTTAAGCACGTTCTTCTGTAATTCTTTGCAATTGTGGGTTATACACTTTCGGGGTTGTCTAAGGCCTTACACAGCTTCCAGGTGTAGATTGGTGTCTTCCCACCTAATCCAACTGGCTTATTTTGGAAGTTTTCATGTCAGTACATCTTTATGTACTTCTAGGGTTGTTTTGGGGGCCTAAACAGTGGTTTTTTGTCTTTCCACATTAAAATTGTAGACGAAGTTAGATTTTGACGGCATAGTGTTTAGTTATCAAAAAGACATTTTCAATGGGCTATCACGCACCTAAAACAAAGGTCGTATGCAAAATTTATGACCATGGGAAGTTGAGGTACCAACTTACCCATCGGGGCCCACATAACTTTTGGCATTTCATCTCCTAGGGTTAGGTTTTTGGATGTCTAGGGTTTTCAAGGAATTCATGAGTAATGTTAAAAAGGCCTTTGGAGCCTCATTGTAATCATTTTACTCAGATGGATGTGCATAGAAACCACATCTCTTCTCAGAGATAGCTACCACCATTCGAGAAAGTTATTTTCAGTTCTGTAGTTTTATAGTTTCAACCTATCTTATTTATTCAATAGAAGTTATTGTTCATTGGATACTTGTTGTTGTTCTTTGTATCTCTGTGATGTTGTATTCATTCTATTATTCATTTCATTTCACTCATAAATATGGCTCAGTGGTATCAGAGTGGTCTTCTCTTCATTAATTTTTCTTCGTGCATGTCCCTGACAAGATCTGGGTACAAGAAGTTGGGACTTGAACCAATTGAGCCTTTGCAATATCAGTCGTGTCGAGCTTGACAACAACTCATGGGGGATGAGAAGAAAGATGACGGAGCAGAATATCCTTTTAAATTGTTTCTCGAGGAATCCCTCTCATGACAAAGGAATGAAATGATGGATAACTTTGCACAGATCCTTCGACGGTTTCCCACAAAAGATGCATCTTCATCAAGCGGCCATGAAACTCCCTTCAAGGTACAAGTAAATTTTAATATTCCATTATTTGAAGGACTGATAGATGCATATGTTGTAGATAAATGGATGAATCTTCTCGAAGGGTATTTTTCGATCCACATTTTTTCCGACAGGGAAAAGATTACTTTTGCACTCCTCAAGGGAGTCCCCCATCTTAAGGACTAGTTGGATACTTACTCTGAGAAAAGGACCATAAAGGAATCTACAATATTTTTTATTGCCCTTACATGGGATTCCTTCAGGTATTTCATTAAAGAATAGTACTACCATGTTAGAAGCTACAAGGACCAATACACAAGATGGACCACGCTGTGTTAGGAAAGGGACCAGACAGTACCATATTTCACCAATATTTTCCATACCCTGTGCACCAAATTGGGTATCAAAGACTCTAAATGACATTTTGTGCTCAAATACTGTGGTTTTCTGCATAGATATATTCAAACATAAATGCATTTTTGGTACATCGCATCATTAGGTGTGGCTTATAGATATGTTGTCAAGATTGAGCAGAAATTTAAGTAGAAGAGGCGAGAGTTTGGATATGCAAACTCCTCACAATCGAAGCAGGGAAAAGTCAACCCCAACCCACAACACAAGGGATAGAGAAAATATGGTCACTCTTAGGACAACCAGTCCAAGTTGCAACCCAACAAGGGTAATGAGAAATCGAAGAAGGAAACGGGAAAGTGGTGTGAATACAATAAAATTATTTGGCACAACACCGAAGAATTTCTCTCCAAGTAGTCACTGGTGGTCGAGATGAAAGCTTCCGAGTTAGAGGAAGATTCGGACTCTGAATAAAATCCAAATGGAGCGAAGTGGATTATTAATGTCGAACCTAGCGCCATTATCACTACCACCAAAGTCCAACCAAGTGAACTAGAAGAACCAGAGAAAGGGGGATGCCTCTTTCACTCACAGATGTGGGTAACAGGGGATCTACTTCATTTCAGTAAAAGGATGGGCCCTCCAAGGCCATGCTCAGGTCAATCCTTCTCTCGATACTCCATGTCTAGGACCTGTGGGCCTCGAGACATGATATCCTATCTATCCCTAAAAAATCGGGGATAACATCTGGCTCCAACTCGAGGACATGTGCTCACTATAGAGCGCATGAGAACCTCAGCATATCTGGCATAACTTGCAGACATTATCAATCTCAATGGGGCATCAGTAACAAAAATGAGGCGGTAATTCCACACCAACATACATAGATATAGACTGACTGAAGTAAAACAATCAATATGCAAATGTAAAGAAAAGTACCTACCTTTTCTTACCTGTTGGCTAGATGTTCAATGTAGTCAAATGACCATTGTAGCCAATCCAGCAATGTCCCACGATAACTACTTTTTTGCTTCATCATAAACCAAGATAGTGATAAATCAAGCACAAAAATGTCATGAGTTAGAATGTATATCATATCATCGGAAATCTCAAAGTCTAACTCATGGAGGCGGGTGGGAGGGATAAAATCTTGCCAAGTCCATCTCTAAGGAAAGTACTCAATCCACTTCAGGAAAGGGTCAATAAAATTCCATGTTTCAGAACACTGACTCAAAAGGTCGGCACGCTGGCTACCTAAGACGTCTTCATACTATGAAGTCTAGGAAGGGATTGACAAAGATGTATTAGACGACTGGCAAATTCTCAAGGGATAGTTGAAAGACTGAGAAGATACACTTAAGCTTTTAATATTTAACCAACCCTTGGACTCTAGGGTTTGCCTAAGAGGAAACTCTATATAAAAGATATACTTCCCAACTACACCTTTAATGGAAAAGCAAGGTAAAGTAATAGTAGGTGGCTGGAGTGAGAATTCATGAGAATCCTTCGTTAGGCAAACGATGTTCTTACTTGTATCAAAATATGATCACGGTGGTGGTTGGTAATCATTTTCATGGAGAGAATCCAAGTGCTCAGAAGGGTACTCATCAAAAATCTCAAGGTAAGACTAAAAATCATCAGGAAAAAAAGGTATTAGGTCATCCTTGGTTTTTTGAAAAGTACAGGTAAAAATTTCATCTCCTTGTTGCCACTAGTCAAAAGCAATCTGTTGTGATAATTGCAAGGGAAATACTTGGAAATCACTCTTAGTGTCATAGATGGGATCCAGGTCATAACCAACTACATCAACCTATGTCTCCCAGCATGTATGAACTCATCAATGTTATCAACAATGTCACTAACTGTGTCATAACATGCAGGGTTTGAAACTTTTGAAAATTCATTCTCCTCCTCCTCATTTCCTTCATCATAAAGTAAAGCATCATCAAAAACTAGGGGAGGAGGGAAACTTATTGTTTCTTCTTGTGCAGGGGCTTCGAGGACTGTGGCATTTTCAGCATGTGTTATTGTTTCATCCTCATGGATTGCTTCTTTGTCTTTGATTGCACAGCAAGGAATATCCATTTTGTTCAAATCTTTTGTTTCTCCTTCATTTCAAGGAATAAGGTGTCATCCAAATCCTGAAGTGGAAAGCAACTAACCTCGTATTCGCTTTGTTGTGCAAGAGAAACAGGTTCTTGGATGACCTCATCAAAGGGAGGAGCATGGGTTGGTACTTCATCATCTTGCTTAGGTTTTTTCTCCTTAATCACGTCCTCATTTTGTTGGTCCAAAACTTGTTCCCTTCTCTCTTGTGGATCTTCAGCAAAGGTTTCAAGGGAAACTAGTTTTATCAAGATGAGAGTGTCCATGGTATGGTCATTGGTTCTGGACAAGGAGAGATTTTTCTCGATTTGAATGGCCATGTTGTAAGCTTCTGCAAGTTTTTTTGGACCCTTTTTATTTAGGAGGAAGCTCAAATGCCCCAGAATACCATTGGTATTGAGATAGATGAGATACATGCCTTTAGGGCGATAGCTCTCAGGAATGTGGTACAACAACCTCTGAAATCTAAAATCGAAATCTCTGATGGTCTCATCCTCTGTCTGTTTTATGCTTTCAAGACCTCTCAGCAATGATTGTATATCTTCCAATCTCATAACCCACCTTGCAAGAAATATTTCTTCAAAATGTTCCATAGATGTGATGCTGGCAACTGGAAGATTATCATACCATCTTCTAGCCTCTCCATGCAGAGAGGTAGAGAAGAGTTTCATCACCAAATCTTCAGCCTCATCACTGACAGGGTGGTATTGAAAGAAAGCCCAAAATTTTCTCATGTGATAATCAGGACTTTCTCCATCAATGCCAACGAATCTAGGGAGCCAATTTTTATAAAAGGGGGGCATTTTTCTGGGATATCCCGGGATTTTACTCATGTCCAAAGGTTTGTAGTTCCCTGGATCCCATTGTAAAGTTATAGTCGGCTTCGTCATCAGTGGAGTCGCCAGATAGTTTTCTTGAAACTATCAAAAGATAAGGGAAAACACCCTAGTAGAGTCGCCAGGTAAGCTTGTGAGATAAGGCTCTTCAGGCAAGGCTTACCGAAAAGATTTGTCGTTTCAGGAGAATTGACTCAGTGTTCCCCGGCAGCGGCGCCAAAATGTTATCGCACAGTTTGTATATGCAAGAAAGGATAAATAATAGTAGGTCAAACTGGAAAAATAGGAACCTTCCCAATCCAATGTCACCACAATGGGGAGGCTCTTTCTATTTAGGGAGGCTAGGCCTAGGGGAGACGTCCCCGGTAACCTGGGGTTTTGAAAGGGCAAAAGCTAACAGCAAAAAGACGAAGTTCCCCTTCACAGATTACCGCCAATGAGATAGTCTCGGCTAAACAGCCAATAATAGAGTATAACCAAAGAAATAAGAGCACCTTCTTGAGACAACACAACAAGGAAACTAATACGTGCAATCTTGGTTAATACCTCATATAAATCAGTGACTATCTTATATTTAATATGAGCAATTTGAAAGTAAATTTTGACGAAGTCAATGTTTACTAGGTAGCAATGGCATTAATATCACTTCATCAATAAATACTTGAATGAAACGGCATTCAATATAACAAATAACTTATTAACTCAATTAATGCCTTCAACTATCATTCAATTTCTCACAAGAAGAAATGTTGTTGAAATAAAGATGAAACATTCAAAGATGACATCAGTAACTTAGGGTTAGTAGTTTAGGGTTAGCGTAGTTAGGGTTTCAAATCAAAAGAGCTTGAGAGTGTTTGGATCAAGGTATACTTCAATGTTGGAGGTCTTAGATCAGTGCCTTAGGGTTAATGGAGTCATAGGTGAAGAACGCAAAATTTGAAGGAGAACAGATTTTAAAGGACTAGAGGGATAAGTTTTGAAGTGTTGCTAAAGCAGGGCTCCAAAATCATAACCCTAGGGGAGAGAAGCTCACTCTGGTGTTTCTAAAGCAAGGCCTCATGCTCTCTCCTCCTTCCCGGAAAACAGTTAGCTCAAATGAAAAGCAAAGTCAAGACAAGAGGGTTTAAAGAGGGAGAGTGTTGCGAAGGCAAGGCTCTTTCATCAAACCCTAAAAGAAAATGGCCCTAGGTGTAGATAGCCTAGGTCTAGGACGTCCTCTTCCTCTTGAATTCAAAAGGTACGGCTAGCTTAAGGGAAGAAGAAAAAGGAGTGTATCTATGGATAGGCTCTATTCTTCTTCTTCAATGGCTAAAAGTTTTTCTATCATGGGACATGAGACAACGACCTACTTGTGTGTTTTTCCCCTAGGGTTTTGATTCAGCAATACTTATAAATAGATGGAAGAAATTACACTACAACCATTCAATCAAGAAGTTTTGCAGAAAAATACTTACAAATCATCAAGAAAATAATCATGCAAACCCTAGTTCTAATGCCTTCCTTCAAGAAAAACACCATAGAATGCCAAAAATCTCTTCCTTCAACAAGTGCGCCTTCCTCAAATCATCCAATAACCCAAATGGGGCACAAATTTCATACCTCACCAAGTGGTGAGTGAAAGATGATGATAAATGAGAGTCAAAACCCTCAATATATAGTGTATCAATGACCTAATTTTACTTTTTAGGTCATAAAAAGGTCAACAAGGCCATAATACCAAAATAATATTGTTTTTACAATAAATTGTCAAATTAAAACCCTAATTGAGCTGCAAAGAGAGTAAAATCCCCTTCAAGGGAGGCGCTAGCCCTTTCTAGGGCAAATGAGACATCCAGGAGAAAAACGTTAGCCCCCCATGGGCCTCTCCAACATAACACACATGCCACTGCTGCCCAGTCTTCCTCCAAAGGTGTCCATGAAGCTGGATGATGTCATGGTGAATATGGGGATGTCCTAAGCCTTCCAAGGCTAGCGTTCCACTAAAAAGGGGTCATTCCCCCTAGGTCTAGCTGTGTCGGAGTGCCTCTGATGGAACGTCCTCTTCCTCTTCGGTGCAAAATCATCGATCCATGTCCATCCTGTCTCTACCCCCTGATGGAGTCTCAGCATCCATCTGGTGGGCTCTTCAGCCCCATGGAGGTCCGAACTGGTCATCTCCCCATGTGTACCGGTCCAAATGGTACATGTCCGTCAAGCATGGTCCTGCACGTCAAAAGCTACGCCCTCAATGGGCTCATATTCATCGGGATCATAGCAATGTTAATCACATATCATCATCAATATTATTAAACATATGCATAAAAACTCGGATACATCAATCAATAGCTCAAAGACATTACAAAAACCTACAATACAAGATTGGAGAAAAAGACAGGACGTCCTATTGGGATAGTATCCACAAGAAAAGGAAAGTTTCCAGGAGGATTTCATCCAAGCCATGTAAGTGAGGTGATGTGGCTAGGGGATGTCCAGACATGTGGGTGCAGTGAGAGCCAAGGATGCATAATGTTATATGTGGGTTCCTTTGTAGAAGGCGAGTTGTACCTATCATGGATGCATTTTTTCCATGCTTGTTCTTGCCTTTATTCTTTTTTAGCTTTATTATTTTATTTTCTTTTTCTTCTTCTTTTTCTTTTTATTCAAGAGCTAACCAGAGGACACTACCTTGGCATGGTGACCAGAGCTAACAGTGTTACCCACAAGTACTTTCACAAATATGAGAAGGTTGGCTCGTGATGAGACCCCCTTTCCCTTGGCCATGCAACCAAAGGTCACTGCCCTGGCGTGGTAACCAGATGGTGGAAATGTCATACTGTTAGGTACCCATGAACTTAATAAGCTGGCTTGTGATGAGACCCCCTATCCTCTGACTAGATCTTGTTTGTTATTTTATGGGTCCCTCTTGTTTCTTACTGAGAGGCCTTTTATTGCCTTCTTGGGGATCCCTGGGTGAAGCATCTCGAGGTTTCATTTTTAGGCTTTTGTCTTTTACCAATTGTTTTTACCTTCTGGGCCTTTAGCCCCTTCTTCCCATGAGATAAGGTGCAATCATACAAATAGGTCAACCTAATGCCCGGACAAGGGGAATGGGATAAATGAGCGGGAGATAAGATGAAATAGTGGTGTTATGATGGGAGAAGATGATGGCTTTTCAGAAACCCCCCCAGTGGAAAACCAAGACCTATGGGCATAGGCTTGCTAGGGCACCCTGTCAATTTCCCCAAGCATGGTCAAGTGGGCTAATGTAATATCCAAGCAATTGTTAGAGATAAAAGGAATCAGATGCATATATTCAAAAGTTTCAATGATCAAACATGACACATACCATGATACCTGGACCAATTACCTCATGGAGAAATAACCTCTTATGATACAAGACCAAGCCGATGGTGATGGATGCTACTGCTGTTGACAAGACAAAGTTGATGGAAGAAGAAAAGGATGGGCCCTCCAGGGCCATGCTCAGGTCAATCCTGCTCTCGGTACTCCATGTCTAGGACCTGTGGGCCTCGAGACATGATCTCCTAGTTATCCCTAAAAAATCGGGGATAACAATACTGATGCATCTGACTATGTTGTAGGTGTAGTTCTCACTCAGCAGAGTCATCCAGTAGCATACCATAGTGAGACGCTCTCAGATACCGTCCAAAAATACCCCACCTATGAGAAGGAAATCTATTCCAATGTCCAAGCATGTCGTCAATGGAAACATCACATTCTAGGAAAGGAGATAATCACACACACTGATCGCAAGCCTCTACAGTTCATACAGACACAGGGGAAGTTACATAATGATCGCCATCAAAATTGGTCCACATACCTGCAGCAGTTCCATCTCAACATCAAGTATAAGACAAGGAACACAAATCATGTCGTTGAGTGCCTTAGTCAACCTCCCATGGCTACACTCACCATCGTGTTACATTCCTATGGGCATGATGCATGTGAGTGGCCCCAACTTTATCAACGCGATCATGACTTCACCACCACCTATCATCTATTGGGTACATGTTCGAATGTCACCAATTTTCAGATTTAGGATGGATTGTTATGCCATCTGGGCCACCTCTGTGTTTCTTCAAGTGAGTGTGCAAAGATGATTTGGGAGGCTCACTACAATCGGATGGAAGGACATTTTTGTGTGGAGAAAATTGTGGTCATTCTACATAAACATTTCTATTGGCCAAAAATTTGACAATACATTAGCAAGTATATCAGATCTTGCACTGCCTGTGTCATTTCCAAGCTAGCCATCAAGAAGCAAGGCTTATACACCCCTCTTCCTACTTCTGAGAGGCCTTGGGAATCCATCTCGAGGGATTACATCTTTGGACTTCTTTCCACTAAGCAAGGAAATGATTGTGTATTTGTGGTGGTTGATTGGTTTTCGAAGATGGTCATTCCCCCATCCTGCAAGAAGAGCATCACAGCGGCAGATACTGCCAAGATCTTCTTCGAACAAGTGTGGATCCATTTTAGGATACCACATACCATCATCTTCAATCGAGGCAGCAGGATCCTCAGCACATTTTGGTTGAGTCTCTAGTCACTGTTGGACACCAAGCTCACTAAATACATTGCCTTTCACCCTCAAACCTATGTTCAGCATAGCTACAACAAGGCTCTCCATAGCTCCATTTTCCATAGCCCATTTCACGTGGGTTTGGGATTCCTTGGGTCCCATTGATGTTGCACTACCTCTTGTAACCACACAGACAGAATCTTCCCATGTTCATTCTGAGGCTGACAAAGTCACCAGATTCATTGAGCGGATTTAGCACATCCGCCAACAGGTCCATGAGATTTTGTAGAAAGCCAATGCTATGTACAAGAAGCGCCATGATCAACACCGAGTATTGCACAAGTTTCAGGTGGAAGACAAGGTCTAGTTACATTTTCAGAAAGAACGCCTTACAGGGCCCCATCGAACGCTCCATCCACTATGTTATGGGCCTTAAACTATCACCAAGGTTGTGGGTGACAATGCTTTTGAGCTCAACACTCCCCCCTTCCTTAGCTTACACCCAGTGTTCAATGTGGACCTCCTCCAACCATATTTTCCACCATTTTTGGACACCTCGAAGATCGAATAACAGTTGACCCCAACAGAGCTCAGCCCTGACTACTTGGAACATGCATCCACTAATCAGATAGTGGACACATAGGTCAAGGGCACTCTCCAACAGAGGATCCAGCTTTATGGGATTGTTAAGGCAAGGCAACTACTGCACCAAGGAAATTGGCTCACCCGGGGCCAAATTCAGCAGAAATTTCTTCACCTAATGGGGGCACTCAAAACAATGGAGACCATTGCTTCCTAAGGGGGGGGATGGATCCAGGTGGATATTGGTGGCCACCCACCTATTCCAACTGGATCATCTTGATATTTTTTGTTCAGCACGTTCTTCTGTAATTATTTGTAATTGTGGGTTCTACACTTATGGGGCTATCTAAGGTCCTACATTACTTCTAGTTGGAGATTGGTGGTCGCCCACCTAATCCAACTGGCTTATTTTGGAAGTTTTCATGTCAGTATATCTTTTTGTACTTCCAAGGCCATTTTGGGGCCCTAAACAGTGTGTTTTTGGCTTGGCACAGTCAAACTGTAGACAGAGTCAGAGTTTGACGACATAATGTGTAGTTCTCAAAAATACCTTTCCAATGGGCTATCACGCGCCTAAAACAAAGGTTGTATGCAAAAGTTATGACCCTGAGAAGTTGAGGTACCAACTTACCCATCGGGGCCCACATAACTTTTAGCATTTCATCTCCTAGGGTTAGGTTTTCAGATGTCTAGGGTTTTGGCATTCATTAGTAATGTTAAAAAGGCCTTTCGAGCCTCATTGTAATCATTGTCCTCAGATGAATGCGTGTAACAGCCACATCTCTTCTCAGAGATAGCTACCACCATTCGAGCAAGTTGTTTCCAGTTCTACAGTTTTACAGTTTCGGCCTATTTTATTTATTCAATAGAAGTTATTGTTCATTGGATATTTGTTGTTGTTCTATGTATCTCTGTGTTATTGTATTCAGACTATTATTCATTTTGTTCCGCTCATAAATCTGGATCATTTGAGCCAATTACAAGTGATTTGTGTTGGATAATTTTTCTGATATAGGGCTTGGTTTGCTACATCCATAAGACCGACAACTTGACTACATAAACCCTAATATAAAGTCACTTATAACTTGTGCTTTAACCATCAAAGTTTCCTAAAAGTTTGCCAACTTTTTCTACTTGGTTTAAGGCAATTCTTGGGTGGTTTTCTTTACGCGTTTTAGTGGTTGATTTTACTATTGTTCTAAAAACATTTCTACAACCGTAAGAATGATAATATCTCTGCAGTAATATTTTATTTCAGCCTTTCCATTTGTGCTAAATTTGTTGCTTAATCATTGGTGAGTTGAGCTAGCTTTCACTAGCTTTGTCTCTTGTTTTTTTATCACATACTTAGCATTTATTTTGCAGACTTTTTTATCTTTATTGAGCTGATATATATCATTTATTGTTGCTGAAAATTAGGGACAACAACCTTAACTTTCTTGTCCAACTGACATATTACACTATATGCTTGGTCTTCCTTGTGTCTCGGGCAGGTATTCACACTTGGCAGGTCACTCAACTCATTTGGAAACCCTTAAACCTTCCCAAGATTTAATTCCAATACCTTCGTACCATTTACATTTGACCTATAGGGATTTCATCTCCATTTTCATCTTTCTTTGTCTCATTCCCCCTAGGGTGATCGGGATTCCTCCCTTGAGGTGACTACCTCACCTCTAAAGTGACAGGGACACCTACCTAAGGTGATAGTGGGTAAGTGACCTCTTAGTTGTCACCATTTAGTGGTTGGTTCAGGATTTTCCCAACCTACAACTTGTGCGATAACATTTTGGCATCATTTCCGGGGAGGATCTTGAATCCTCTTACGAACCCTACCGACACTTTGGTGACCTATCCCAAATCCTTTTCCCCTAGCTTTCCTGGAGACTCCACTCAAGGTACTTTCCCTTTACACCTTTATTTATGAGATCTTCTTAAAGATCATTTGGCGACTCCACCGTCCCATAACCCACTTTTCCATTTTTTCCCCTTTCATCCCTTGATGATCCTTGAGCTCATCTGGAAAATCCATTAAGGTGTTACCCTAATTAATGGAACCATGGCCTCATGGGACTTACCATGGGAATTCCATAAGGATTATCCCTCCTTTGATATTCAGGATATTTCTAGATATCCAAGTCATTTCTCCCCAGAGTGGAGGGAAATTTTCCCCAAATTTAGTGGTGATCCAACTCTAGTAGTCACCCATGTCGTCAATTATATGAAGTATGCTTCAAGCCTAGATGTGCTACATGAGGATGTGCTAATGAAAATTTTTGTATCTTGACTGGAATCAAGTCAAAGGAATTTTATTGCACACTCATGTAACCCGAAGAGAATCCCCTCTTCTACCAAGATCATTGAAGAATTTCTCAAGCACTATTGGCCAGCTACCCAGAATTTGCAAGATACTTTCCAAGATCTCAAAGACATTCTTTGTAGAGAAGGTTTTCCTATGGATGAGGATGAAGAAAATCTTGAAGAAGACCCTGATGAACAAGATCTGGATGAGACATATGATGAAGATGAAGTATTTTCCCTTCTCCTTGATGAAGACATCCAAATATTTGTTGCTCCTGCACATGAAGAAGAGAATATGATGAGTTATAATCCTTTTGAAAACTTTGATGATGCCTTGTTCCATAACTTTTGAAATGAAGAAAACTGCGAAAAGGATCTCCATGAAGTTTTTCTTGCAGAAGGCCTGAATGAGACCTTGTTATCTTATTTCCCTTTTGAAGAAAATGAATTTGTCTAGTCTTGTGAAGAAGTAATCGACTCCCATTGAACTGAACCCGGGAGCGATAAGTTTCCAATAATTGGTTGTTCTGTCACTCCTTCAAAAGGGTCAGTAATAGATCGTTTTACTTGAGCGATTTGCAATAAAAGGTAAAGTTGAAGTCTTATGTGCTTGAATTCGAAGTGAATGAAAACCTCTTTAGTCTTCCTTATGTGCAATATGTCATACTTGCATTTAACATCCTATGTGCGGAAATTCATGGAAAAAACAACATAAGAACATAATACACATAATGGATAAGACACTTCACTTGATAACGGAGTTCACCCTTGCAGTGGGATACCTCTCTGGGTCATGCTCCAAAGCCTGACCGCTTTATTCTTCTTGTTGTAATGATGTCTCTCATTTACAAGTTGTAAGGCCAAAGTCCCTCTTCGGTGATGGCAACAAGAGATCGGAATGTGATCAGGAATGTATCATCTTCACAAGTTCTCGTACTCATGAAGCACCCATGATGCTGACATGGACATCATTCCCACATACTCAATACATAAAAAGATGAAGAATAAAATATGACTCCCATCAACATGGAGCCATCAAAATCCTTAGATCTACTGCTCAGATCCAAAACATAAATATGCAGCCCATACAAAAGATCTCGGAACCCACGAGAATCAGAACTGCTTCGTTGGCCACTTGTCATGCAAGTGCCACAATTTCTCTGTCACATATAACTAATTGATTTGATGTGAAGGAAGATAATAAACAAATAGATAGAAGGAATAAGCTAATCTTGTTGACTTGCTACAGCTTCTCTTTGCTCCTTCAGACCTATAACACACATGTTATGCTGCAACAATTAATGACAAAACAACATAATAAAAACCATGCTTGCATTGGCTTCTCCAACACTTAGCTTGTTGATATGAAGCTCTGTTGCAAAAAAACAGACATCGTCATTGAATTTGCATCGTCGAATTACCCAAAAATGACTTTCAAATCGTCTCCATCTGAGTCGGACACTTTCAGGCCCAAGAGACACCTCTGCCTTGGTTATCGTGCCACTGCATCTGCAATAAATGACTCATTCTGGAATTAAGGTGCTGAAGTTTCACTCAGATCAGGAAACTAACATCACCACTGCATTCGTGGCGTCATTTTACCTAATAATGATTGTCTCCACGTCTCGATCCGAGTCGAACACTTTCTGGACCCAAGAGGCACCCTCGCCTCGATTTGCATGCCAAAATATGTACAGGTCGTATGGACCGTACAGGCGCACTCCAATCTCGTGCTTTGTGCACTGTTGTGTGGCTCTAAATGCACACGTTGCCCTGAACTTGAACCGGATCCTTGCTTATATAGTAGTTTGCAGGAAGGTATGTCATAATGAGGTGGTTGGGCGCATTAGTTATGAAGGCTAAGTTAAGGTATAAGCTGTTGGAGAGGTTCCGGGGTCAAATCCCACGGACTCCTCATTTTAGCATATTGTTGGTGCACTCCGCTAATTCTGGTGAAGGTTTAGCGGTGGTTTAAACTGGCAGATAGTTCTAAATATAGCGAAATATGTTATATTTGGAGGTTGGTTGGGTTAAGCCCCTAGATCGGCGAAGTAGTATGGTCATGTGGCGCTGGTGCATGTGAACAGGGGCTGGGCCGAAGGCCGATCCCCTTCCTTTGGCACCTTGTATAGTATTCAAACTTTAAATAATATTAAAATCATTTTACAAATAAGAATCAATGTGTGGTGTAGTGGTTAACGTGTATGTGTGGGGCCTTTGGGCTACTTGGAGGTCACAAGGTCGACTCTTGGGGAGTCAAATAAACTTTTGCACATTCCAGCCATTGGAGGGGTGCCACGTGGCAGCTCATGACTAGGCCACGTGGCACCATATAACTGGTCCACCAAAACTGCCACTTGTCACAATATGATTTGCCAATGAAGTTGACATGTGTCATCACCGAACATGCCCATGTGTCTGCCATGCCACATCATCTTGCCAAATAGTTGTGCCACGTGTCACCCTTGCAGTGGTGCCACGTGTCACTTTGAATTTTCCCTGTTTGACCAAGTTTGACTGAACTTTGACCACTTATAACTTTTGATCCTCAACTTCGTTTGATGAGTCATTTGCGTCGTTGGAAAGCTTGTGACGCACTCTTCGCGATCATGTCGTTTTAATGAATTTTTGGGAACTTTGAGTTTTTCCCTTTCTCTGCTTGTTGAGCCCATTCTGAGCCTCCTAGGATACTTCTGTGCATTCTGGGTCACTTTTGAAACTTCTTTGATGTTCCCTAGATTCATCCGGATCACGCCTCTCAACTAAAAAGACTTTTGGTCCCCAAAAGTCATTATGTTAAGTTTCATGTCCATTGGACTTACAATAAGAAACCCTTACCCAAACTACCTCACAAGGCCTGACAATATCAACATGTGCCAAAAGAAAAGAAGTGATATCAACAATTATCACTTTTACACAATACACTTCCATGGGGTCTGAATCGCAACATGTGATTTACAAAAGATGGCCACTCTCGACTAACTCAAAAGGATTTCCCCATTTGTTCAACCATTTTGTCGAACATATCCTCTTTACCAAGTTGTCCTTTCTTTGGTAGTTGGTCTTCTCCTCGTTGCGGATTTTCCTGCAACACTGCCTAACTGGTTGTCTCCCTCAGAGATGGTTGTCTGGTCTTATTTTCCCTCTTTGGACGTAGATCTGGATGTAAGGCCCAACAAGTGGCCTCATGATGCCCATCTATGCTACAATGGTTGCAGTAGCCTTTCTCCTTCAAGGGTGTATTCCCCCTACTCTTTTCGGTGTGTGGAAAGCAATCTGCCATCCTTGTCCTTCTCCTGGTTTCCATAACCTTCCTGCACAAGTTTTTTCTCTTCTAACACTGGGACACTGCATGGTTATTCAATCCACAAAAAGTGCATGGTCTTTGATGCCAAAAGTTATGTTTTATATGATTAGCATGCTTATAATCAAATGGCATTTTAGAGTTTCGAGATTTCTTATACCTCAGTGAGTTTCCTTTGGAGTCAGACTAGAAATAAGAGTTGGTCTCAACTTTGTCACTGTGATGCTCATCTCTCCCTGGAGATGTCTCGAATCCTCGATCATGAGAAGTTGTGCTCTCGCCCTGCACTGAATCAATTCCATCTCTTGATGAACTGTTGACCTATGGAGTCTCAGTGACTGTCCTGGGGTCTTCTTCACAAATGGTTTTGGAGCTTTCTCCAACATCCTTTGGGACATAGCCTATCACGGTATGTCGAGTCCAAACCACTGCCTCAATAGGATCAACAATACCTTGGCCATTGGTTCCAAGGCCTCCTCCTTCATATCCCATTTCTCTCATCAACTTTAAGCCGATGCAAGAAGCATGTTTTTCAAGTATTTCAAAAGAATCATCAGCGTTAATCAAGAAAGGAATTATACATGGTTTATTTACCTCTACCTCAAACTGGGACCCTTGGTCTGCTTCTTGGGATGTGTCCAGTTGTCCTTGGTGAGAAGGATCAGTGGAAGATGCTTCTAGGAATCCTCCTTGGTTTATCAATGCATGTAGGTCATCTTCATTTACTTGAAAAAGAGTGCATGCATTTGCACTGTCATGCTCATAACCATAACTGGTGAAGTTTTCATGGTCACAAGATGGTCTTATCACCGTCTCATTCGTAGAGCCTTCCCCTATCTGCATCTTCATGGCTTGCAACTGCTCTTGCAACCTTTGGTTCTCTTCTTCTGCAACATGCAACAATGTCTTCAATCTAGCATTCTCTGCTTGAAGCATTTGGTTGAGCTCTTGAAGATCATCGAACCATGATTGATTTAGTGACCTTGTCATCCTTAGATTCAATACTTGCAATCAGAATCAAGCCTACTCTGATACCACATGATCTGAACCCGAGAACGATAAGTTTCCAATAATTGGTTGTTATGTCACTCCTTCAAAAGGGTCAGTAATAGATCTTTTTACTTAAGTGATTTGCAATAAAAGGTAAAGTTGAAGTCTTATGTGCTTGAATTCGAAGTGAATGAAAACCTCTTTAGTCTTCCTTATGTGCAATATGTCATACTTGCCTTTAACATCCTATGTGCGGAAATTCATGGAAAAAACAACATAAGAACATAATACACATAATGGATAAGACACTTCACTTGATAACGGAGCTCACACTTGCAGTGGGCTACCTCTCCAGGTCATCCTCCAAAGCCTGACCACTTTATTCTTCTCGATGTAATGATCTCTCTCCTTTACAAGTTGTAAGGCCAAAGTCCCTCTTCGGTGACGGAAACAAGAGATTTGTGTTCAAGAATGTATCAGCTTCACAAGTTCTCATACTCGTGAGGCATCCATGATGCTGACATGGACATCATTCCCACATATTCAATACATAAAAAGATGAATAATAAAATATGACCCCCATCAACATGGAGCCATCAAAAGCCTTAGATCTGTTGCTCAGATCCAAAACATAAATATGCAGCCCATACAAAAGATCTCGGAACCCACGAGAATCAAAACTGCTTTGTTGGCCACTTGTCATGCAAGTGCCACAATTTCTCTGCCACATATAACTAATTGAATTGATGTGAAGGAAGATAATAAACAAATAGACAGAAGGAATGAGTTAATCTTGTTGACTTGTTGCAGCTTCTCTCTACTCCTTCAGACCTATAACACGCATGCTATGCTGCAACAATTAATGACAAAACAACATAATAAAAAGCATGCTTACATTGGCTTCTCCAACACTTAGCTTGTTGATATGAAGCTCTGTTGCAAAAAAACAGACATCGTCATTGAATTCGCATCGTCGAATTACCCAAAAATTATTGTCAAATCGTCTCCATACGAGTCGGACACTTTCAGGCCCAAGAGACACCTCTGCCTCGGTTACTGTGCCACTGCATCTGCAATAAATGGCTCATTCTGGAATTAAGCTACTGAAGTTTCACTAAGATCAGGAAACTAACATCACCATTGCGTTCATGGCATCATTTTACCTAAAAATGACTGTCTCCACGTCTCGATCCGAGTCGGGCACTTTCTGGACCCAAGAGGCACCCTCGCCTCGATTTGCGTGCCAAAATCCGTACAGTCTGTACGGATTCCGTACAAGTCGTATGGTTCGTACAGGCGCGCTCCACTGTCATGCTCTGTGCACTATTGTGTGGCTCCGAATGCACACGCTTCCCTAAACTTGAACTGGATCCTTGCTTATATAGTAGTTTGCGGGTGGGTATGCCATAATGAGGTGGTTGGGAGCATTGGTTATGAAGACTAAATTAAGGTATAAGTTGTTGGAGAGATTCTGGGCCGAATCCCACAAACTCCTCTTTTTAGCATATTGTTGCTGTGCTCCGCTAATTTTGGCGAAGGTTTAGCGGTGGTTTAAACTGGCGGATAGTTATAAATATAGCGAAATATGCTACATTTGGAGGTTGGTTGGGTTAAGCCCCTAGATGGGTGGAGTAGTATGGTCATGTGGCGTTGGTGCATGTGAACAGGGGCTGGGCCGAAGGCCTAGCCCCTTCCTTTGGCACCTATATAGTATTCAAACTTTAATTAATATTAAAATCATTTTATAAATAAGTATCAATTGGGGTGTAGTCGTTAATGTGTATGTGTGGGGCCTTTGGGTTACTTGGAGATCACAAGGATGACTCTTGGGGAGTTGAATAAACTTTTGCACATTCCAGCCATTGGAGGGGTGCCACGTGGAAACCCATGATTGGGCCATGTGGCATCATATAACTGGTCCACCAAAACTGCCACTTGTTACAATATGATTTGTCAATGAAGTTGACATGTGTCATCACCGAACATGCCCATGTGTCTGCCATGCCACGTCATCTTGCCAACTCATATGTGCCACGTGTCACCCTTGCAGTGGTGCCACGTGTCACTTTGACTTTTGCATTTTTTTACCAAGTTTGACTAAAATTTGACCGCTTATAACTTTTTTATCTGCAACTCCATTTGACAAGCCATTTGTGTCATTGGAAAGCTTGCGACGCGCTCTTCGCAATCATGTTGTTTTAATGAATTTTTGGGAACTTTGAGTTTTTCCCTTTCTCTACTTGTTGAGGCCATTCTGAGCCTCCTATGATACTTCTGTGCATTATGGGGCACTTCTGAAACTTCTTTGATGTTCCCTAGATTCATCCGGATCACCCATGATACAGATGAATTTGTGGAACAATCCCCGGATATAGTTGACGATCACATCGATGATTTCATATACACTGGGAGATGCAGATGGGATTTGGGTTGCTTTATTTTTTAGGGAGATCGTATCTACGACATTGAAGGAACATCTCGGATAAAGGATACAGAAAGCATTTCTTCAGAGGATTTATTTTTACATCTGTATGATCCATATATGTGCCAACTTGATGATATGGTTACAAATTTGTTCCATCCATTCAAGGATGACCTGACACAACATTTTCAAGATGTGTTTTAGCCATCATACTCAGATTTTGATAGACACCAGGTCATGGCCCACGCAATGAATTTTGAGGTCCATAATACCAAACGGAAGTACTTTCATGTTGAGACCTTTTGTGGGGATTTTCAGATAAAGAACCAGCCTTTCTTGAATCCAAGGGAAGAACTTTCCACTAGACATGAGGTTGTGCCTTACCGCATCTCCCCTTATTTGGGAAATCAACGGGTTTTCTTGGGATCTCTTATCCTTTCTCATCCTTCAGGGAGTATTGATTTTCTTAGTGAAGATGAATATGAGTCGTCGTCTATATATGGTAGCCCTCTTCAAAGATGGGTTGATTAGGCTTGTGGCTACACTTTCTGGTAGGGTGATCGGGCTAATGGTTTCTCTTTCCAGTAGGATTTTCTACCTCCCACCCATCTCCATGAGTTTTTGATAGATTATATGTGTGTTTATACTCATTGTTATTATGTGTTGGACTTATCTTTGTTGTTTCACATGATTAAGCACAGGGGGAGATATCTTGATGAAATGATGAACAAGTGGTTGCATTGGTTGTATGACTTCACCTGACATCACCTATCATCGGATCTTCAAGGCCCCAAGGCCCCAAGTAAGTAGGTAGGTCATCTTTCTTTCCCCCACATTTGCATCTTGATTGATCATATTATTTTAGATGCATTTCATTTTCATTTTTCTTTACTTGCATATTGATTTCATGCTTAACTTAGAGATGTTTGAAAAAATCTCAAATTTTTTCTTTTCTAGATTAGTTTTCATTTTGGATTTCTATATATATATGGATGGAGGGTGATAGCACCACCCTAGATGCTCTGATCCATTTGTCTCAGTTTTTGGCAAGCACAAGTCTACCAGGAGATGGATGTGATTCTCATGCACTCTACAGCGAGCACATGTCCCCAAGTAGGAGCCAGATGTTATCCCCATTTTGTGGATAATTAACGAGACTATGTCTCGAGGCCCTCAGGTTGCAAATATGAAGTATTAAGAGACTACATGACTAGAAGTATCCTTTTTCACAGTTGGAGACCCTTCTCACCACCACAGAGGTCGCAAAGTTTCAAATGGAATCCACCACATCAACTGGCTTCTGGAAGGTAGTGGGCCTTTCTCCATGAGGTACAAGTCAGTATTATGGTGAGCATTATTTCAATATTGCATTTAAGTATGTTGTATCTTATATTTCTCTACATTTCATGATATATGCTTGGACATTATGCCTTTTTCCCAACTTCACCTTGGTGGTTGACATTGTGCCCTAGTAAGTGGTCTTCCTTGGGGATGGGTTTGCTACTAGGAACTCCCTTGAAGATCCATCGTATTGTTCCCGACCATACTTACCAATTTCCATCACTATTTCCCCCCATTTCCTTATCTCTTGGGATTTTAGGGTGTATTGACCCAAGAAGGGATTTTCCCTCATTCTATGGGAAGAAGGGGTTGAAGGCCCCGAAGGATTGATGTTGGGTAAAAGATAAAATCCTATGCATGAACCTTCTAGGTGCTTCGCTCATGGATCACCCAAGAAAGCAATGAAATGCTTATCTTTGAGAGAAGGGGGACCCACCATAAAATATGATAAAGAATGCTTAAAAGGTTAGTTGGAGGATGGGAGGTCTCATCACGATCTGGCCTATCATTTCCATAAATATATAGTGGTATGACATTACCATCATCTGGTCACCAAGCCAGGGTAATGGCTCTCAATTGCATGGTTGAGAGAAAGGGGGTCTCATCACGAGCCAACCTTCTCATATCCACTAGGTTTTTGTGGGTGACATTCCCATTATCTGGACACCACGCTAGGGCAGTGGCCTTCAACCTTTCCTTAAAATTATGAAAGAATGGAAAAATAATGGGCTTGGAAAAAGTGCATTGCGGTTGAAGGTACCACACACCCTCTACAAAGGCACCAATAAATGAGACACTAGGACCTCTTGTATTTCATGAGCCCTATGCCCATTGAGTCTTGACCCCAACCACTTCACCCACTTTACATGGTTTAGAGAGGGATCACTTGGAAACTCTCCTTTATCTAGGGCAATATCTACCCAATATGACACATCGTCAACCCTCCCATATCAAGCTTGACAAGTCACATAATGTCTTTGAGAAATTAATTGTTTGACATAGTGATCTTTGGTGCACATGCTTAGGTGTCATATTTATTGATTGGATTCACCTATCATGATGTTATGACTTGAGATCCTTGGAAGGAGTGCTTATTTTTCTTTGCAATACCTAGTTGGTGGAAACTTTTGGAAGAACAAGCCTAGCTTGGGCTTCCATGGGGCTCGAAGCCCACAGGTGGATGCTAAGGGCCCACATACTGGATGAGAAATATCAAACTTGGAATGCCTTAAATATGACTTGAACGACATAACCTAGCCCCCACATGCCAAATGTTTTTCCTAGGAGAAGCAAAACGTCACTTCTAGAGGCATGACATCACCTAGGGAGGTTAGCGTTTGGTGGTGTGGTTGATGCATTGGCACTTGGACATTTTGATGAGAATTGGGCTTTGACCATGAAGGAAGTGACTTGGATACTTGACATGTGTCTTTGGCAAGGCTATCCACCCTCCTCCTACACCAACGACTTGCTTCTAGTGCCAAAACATCCCCTAAAGGGGTGACGTCCTTCTAAAATTAGGGTTTTCTTATGTGCAAAAGTGAATTTTAAATGACTTGTTTAATATTACTTTGTTAAGGGGGAAATATTAGGGTTGTTGACCCGTATTCTTTTGGTTTACCCCTAATTATGTGGACAAGTTACCTTAGTGACATTTTGTATAAATAAGAGATCATAAGATCTCACTATAAAAATAAATCTCCCTCTTGTGAGAAGTACTTGGTCTGAAATTTTCACTACCTTTGGAAAATTGTCTTTGTTGTGCTCTTGTTTATGCTTATCTCTTGATGTATGGTTGATGGAAGTGATGTGCTAGCCTTGGAAGGATTCTCTCTTGTTATTGTGGTGGATTCTCTTATCATTTTCCTTGAATTGGTATGGTCTTTACTTTCATGCTATCATTTGTTTCAATTCAAGGTTATTGTGATAAGTTCTAGGTGTGAAGTATAAGGGCATAGACCCCCACCATAGTCTCCATCATTTTATGTTATGTGTTATTGGTTAAACAAGGGTTTGCTAAGAGAAGTATAAGGGCATACACCCTCTTAGCTTAAACCCTAGCTAGAGAAACTTGCCTTGGGGAGTAAGAGGATTTACAACCCCAAGGATGTAGCTTCTCTAGCTCTTTTTTTGCATGACCCCATTAACCCAATTATTAAGAGCACTAGTCATTTATTTGATGCATTGAAGAAACAAAATTATTGCCTTGGAAAACGTGATTTTACAAGTTTTAATTCTCTTTCTTTGGGGAAGTGTTCCTTGAGCCTTTGGTTCTCCTTCCCCATTGAGGCAACTCCTTTCAACCACTAAAAATTGCTTCTTTAATAGACACTAACCTACAGCCATTAGGGTTGCACTAACCCTAGGTAACTAACCCTAACTACTAACCCTAGACTAGGCCTAAATTTCTGCCCTAACCCTCTACTAACATAGGCGCACCCTTTGAGCCAATTACAAGTGATTTGTGTCGGATAATTTTTCTGATATAGGGCTTGGTTTTCTACAGCCATAAGGCTGATAACATAACTACAGAAACCCTAATATAAAGTCACTTATAACTTGTGCTTTAACCATCAAAGTTTGTTAAAATTTTGCCAACTTGTTCTACTTGGTTTAAGGCAATTCTTGGGTGGTTTTCTTTATGAATTTCAGTGGCTGATTTTACTGTTGTTGTAACAAATTTTCTACATCCATAAGGCTGATAATATCTCTGCAGTAAGATTTTGTTTCAGCCTTGTCATTTGTGCTAAAGTTGTTTCTTAATCGTTGGTGAGTTGAGTTAGCTTTCACTAGCTTTATCTCTTGTTTATTTATCACATACTTAGCACTTATTTTGCATCCTTTGTTATCTTTATTGAGCTGATATATATCATTTATTTTTGCCTCAAATTAGGGATAGAAATCTTAACTTTCTTTTCCAACTGACATATTACATTATATGCTTGGTTTTCCTTGTGTCTCAGGCAAGTATTTACACTTGGTAGGTCACTCAACTCATTTGGAAACCCTTAAACCTTCCCAAGACTTCATTCCAAGACCTTCATACCATTTAAATTTGAATTCTAGGGACTTCATCTCCCTTTTCATCTTTCTTTGTCTCATTCCCCCTAGGGTCACCGGGATTCCCCCCTCGAGGTGACTACCTCACCTCTAAAGTGACGGGGACACCTGCCTAAGGTGACAGTGTGTAGGTGACCTCTTAGTTGTCTCCATGCACCACTAAATTGTCAAAGGAAAAAAATATTCCCTACCAAAGGTGAAAGACTGCCCACAAATTTGGTGAATAAACCCCCCCAAAATACATTTTGGGAGATTCACCCCAAAAACCCCTAATATGTGGACCCACAATCATGTAAATAATATAACACATACCCAACAAGTTGAATGGGAAGATTAGTGCCTGGACTTTATTGGGCTATGGGGTCATGCATGCAACTTTAGAGAGTGATTTTTCATTTAGATCTATGGTTGGTTTGGCTATAAACTACAACCTTTTGGCAGCCCTAGAATTGGAAAACAAGGAATTACAAGTAAATGGAAGGGAAGGAACTCTATGGTGATCTCCACAACCAAATCGACCCAAGAGTGGCCTTATCTAAGGATTGAGACTATGCATTCACTCACAAAAGGATATCTAGGGAATAAGTTTATATTCCTTAAGACAAAGTAACAAGGAAAGTTTAGATTTACCTCCTCCAACGTAGAAAGGCTACTCCTCTACGTCTCTAGGTCGAATTTGACAATCCACACCTGGAAGAAAATGCTACTAATATGGTCCAATAATGTTCACCACACATATAGCTAAGTTTTATATACACTTCCACAAGAATGTTAGGCAAGAACAAGAGAAAAATTATATTCCAATAGCTTCCAACAACTTTGCAATGAGGAGGAGCCTCTTATTTATAGATCAAGAGCTCAACAACCTCCATAATAAAATATCATTAGATATCTAACTAACCCTAGATCTATGCTCAAAATAATAATGTCCTCTAACTAATTAGATAGGATCGAGTCAACAACAATATAATATAGTAGAGTAATGCCACATGTACAATAAAATAAAATAGATGGCCCAACAAAGTGGATGCCCTCCTCAAGATAGCAATAGATAGTTAAATCGATAGAAAATACCCTCCTCTAGGGGGTTGACCTAGTCAAAATACAATAAGAACTCATGAACATACTCTAATAACCTCCTCATGTGTGGATCTAAGCCAGAAGGAGGGTCATCCCCTCAAAATTCTCCAAGATGATCTCAACCAACTCACATGTGAGATATGTGCTAAGAAAGAGGGTCTCTCTCCCAAAAATGCTCCAACATCCCCTCAAGAGATGAAAATAAGTGGAATAATGGGCAAGTGTGGCTCAGGATGATGTGTCCATGTTCTAAGAATAAATTTAACCTCATGAAGAAGGTGGAAGGCCCAAACATGTGGCTCAAGATGTTGTGGAACCTTTGTCAAAGTTCAATGTCAATATCACAATTCCCTAAGTAGACACAACATTGAATGTCGACATCACAATTCCCTAGGCAGTCACAATGCCCTAGCCATAATGTCACAATTCCCAAGGCAAGCACATCGATCCTAGTGCAAGTACACAACCCTCAAGGAAAGTATACAAATATCAAGGTAGAGATGAAAATCTTGAAGCAAGTACATGGATCCCAATGCAAGGATGCCTACTCATAGTGATGAGTCATGCCTTGATATACATGTCATTAGGTGGAAATCATTAAGTAAAATTTTCTAATTTTTCGATATCTCATTTAATTTTTATCATTTGCTAAGTTTAACCATGGTAGGGACAACATTAACCTTTATTACATGCGACAAATCATAAGACCAAGAAGAATTTCCTAGGACACTACAATGGATGTGACATTAGGGAAAAGGAGAAATTCATGAATTGACCCTAATAACTGCATAAGATGGTGTATAGGTATTCTTTTACTATCTTTCAAGAGATGGGAGTTATGATTTTCATTCTACATGAGTGCATGTAGGGAGGGAGCACTTAATTTTGAGTTACCATTCCTCATGCTTTGTTTCAAACCCCTTTTTTGTATTTTTCTTTATTTGCTTGGTCCCATTTTTGTTTAGATTTATATTTTAAAAGCTTGGGACTAGGGAGAGATGGGATTTTAGGCAAAGGTGGCATGATTAAAGTTTTATAACTCTAACTTTTTTCCTTGGCTGCATCAGCCTTGAGCTTTATAGTTCTTTTGATTTGTTTGGAGTTTGCATACATGGGATTTTTTCTTTCCTTTCTTTGGACCTAGCTACATGACATATGATAGGTCAACCATGAACTAGAAAATGATGAACGTGTGTGGAAATGATGGGAAGGTGATAAGGTGTGAAAAATGGTTAGGGAATGTGGACATGCTACACCCTGACTCAAAATGTTACAACTCTTATCTAAAGGAGAATTATGACCCACCGTTGTATCACTAAGAAAAAGACAAGAATTTAGAGTGTTATAGGAAACATATAGAAAACAATATCACCACATACAAGCAAGAACCAATACATCAAGCATAATCATGAAACCATAGTAAGGAATTGAAATAATGGGATGCCATCATCATGTGTATGAAAACATAGTGTTCCATTTGCATGCCAAAATCAATTGAACTGTCCACAAGACACTTGAACACTGGTATGCATTCTGGAATCAATTGAGCAAGTCCACTATGTGAAGGAGGTCATCATGTACCAAACATCTATGAAATATTTCATCAACCATGTGCTTTGAATGACCAATCTGAAGAGCTCACATCAAGAGTGAACTAGAACATCATGCCATTGTAAGAGTTGTGCTTATACTAAAATTCATATCACATGATGAAAATCACAAGATTACCCCTCATACAAAAAGAGGGGTAAAAATCGGCTCCAAATTTGGGACATGTGCTCTTGGAAGGAGAGTACAAGAGAACTCTAGAATCTCGATCAAACCTTAAATATGCATCCATCATCAAAGCCTATTAACACTCGACATTAGGAAGATTTATACAACAAAAATGGGGGGAAATGATCACCTTGGTCCACCATAAATAAAATTGAAGCAAATTTAATGCATGAAATCAAAATTAATCTAAAAACGACATGAACTAAAATATCAAAACTAATGCACAAAAATCAGCTACTATTCCAAGGAATAATTTCAAATATCAAAGAAAAACATGGAAAAGGAGACACACAACTATCCTAAACTATTGTTGGAATGATTTTATTCCTTCCTAATCCTATAGGACTAACTTGGCACTAAGTGCCACTAGAAAATTATTACTTTAGAATTTGTTCTTTCATAGATAGTGGCAGCATTTCTCTATCCAAGTAACTAAGGTGGAAAGAATTTGCACCTACTATATTTTCAACCAGATAAGGCCCAAAACATAATGAATCAAATTTCCCATGTTTCTTAGGCTTCTCATTTTTGTTATTCCACATCAAAACCGAGTCTCCTTTATGGAAATATTTTTCGCAAGCCCTTTTATCAAAATCTTTATTAACCTTACCTTGATTCGCTATAAGATTTCAAATGCCCTTCGTCGGTTTTTATCTAACTCCACAAGTTGATTTATCCTTGCTTGAACTGCTTCATCTTTAATGGTGAGATCATATAACAAGTGGTATATTGGGATATTTAAATGGACTGGCAATGTGACCTCCATCCCGTACACCAACTCAAATGGGATTTTCCATGTAGACTGTCTCTTTGTGATTCTATCTACCCATAAAACATACTGAATTTTATTGTCCCAACTTTTCTTGTTGTCTCCTACAATTTTCTTAATGATGACCATTAAATTTTATTGCTTGACTTGGCCAAGACATTTCCCCAAGGATAATAATTGGATGAGTGAGACAATAAAATTCCAACTGAAACAAAACATGGACAACTCCACCAAATTGAAGATCTTGACATTGTCAATTGTGATTTTGGTTGAGACACCAAACCTTGTGATGATTCTTTCTTTTAGGAACTCCTTTACCACAATGTTCATTGTTCTCTTTGTGGCAATAGATTCAACCCACCTAGTGAAGTAATCAGTGGCTATGAGTATCCACTTAAATCCATTACTTAAGTTTTCTTTGAACTCTTCGATGAAATTTAGGCACCATTATTGGAAGGGTGCCTCCATTGCAATTGGTTGCAAGGGTAAGGCTTGTAGATATTGTTTCCTATAAATAGTTGGCACTATTGACATGCTCTAACAAATCTATGGAAATAAGTAAATATTGTTGGGAAATCATACCTTGCCCTTAAAATCTTGTGTGTCATGTTTCATCCAGTGTGATGTCCACCACATAATCCTATATGTAATTCTTCCATTAGTTTTTGGTCCTCTTCATTGTCAACACACCACAAAACAAGGCCATCCAAATTTTTCCAACCAAGGCCACCTTATATGATACAATACTTTGATGCTTTCAACCTCAAGTCCCTTCTCTTATGATATACAAGGTGGTCTAGACATGTTAAGTTCTTTAGGTAGTAAATAATTTATGTATACCACTCGTGCCTCTCTAGCTCATCTAAAACTATAATGACCATTTTAGGGATTTTTCTTTAGTACTCACATTCATTTCTCTCTCATTCCCCTTTGCGAGCATCCTAGATAGACCTTATCCTTTTACCAATTTCATGGGATTTATCTCCATGTCATACTTCTAGATTCTAGATACCGATTTACCACAAATATATAGGCAATCTTATTGACTTAATATATCCTTTACGGCTGCATTAGGGATGTATGCGATAATCCTTGAATATCCTACATAAGGCCTAAAGTACTTCAATTATTGCAATAGATTGTAGGTTGTTTCTCCATTATGGTATACTTTAACTCTGAGTCCCTGAGTTCTTTTCTCATGAATACTATCGGTTGTTCCATCTTTTGATCATTCTTTTGTAGCAAAACACTAGTTATTTGTTCTTCTGAGGAAAAAGAAAATACTTGAAACTCCCTCGAGTATTTTGGACTCACTAAGATCGATGTCATGGCTATATCATTCTTAATAATCTTAAATGCTTTAACACTCTCATCATTCCACTTGAATTCTTGGTCTTTTTGTAGCAAGTTGGAAATAGGATTGGTGATTTTGGCAAAGTTCTCGATAAATCTTCTGATAAATTTGTCTTTCCAAAGAAATATTGAACTACCTTCTTACTTATGGGTGAGGAAATCTATTGGATTGCTTCAATTATCGATGGGTCTATCTTAACTCCTCCACTGGAAACCACATTTATGAGTAATTTTCCTTCATCTACTATGAGACTAACTTCTTAGGGTTTAGGGATATGCCATATTATCTACATCTCTCATTTTTTTCTTCAAATGGCGTACATGATCCCCTATTTCCTTTGAAAATATGGTCAGGTCATCCTGGTAGATCTCTATGATTTTTTATATTAAGTCC